>VYXH01011779.1:107500-121345 GCA_013397275.1 Burhinus bistriatus | reverse complement strand
GGGGCACCGCAGGGTCCACATCAGCCCCTTCCTGCCTTGGAGGCCCCGGCGTGTGTCCGGGGATGTGTGGGAATGTGCAGGGCTCCGCATGTGCTGCCGTAGTGGGCAGAGCGGGATGTTCTTGCTGGTGTGAACACCAATCCATTGCGCCTGAGTGTGTGTGTGTGTGGTGGGGCTTGGGGGCTAGTTTATTATGTTTCTCTCCTCCCTGGCAGCCTCCTGCAAGTGAGCTTTATGCCTTCAAAAGCAGAGTATCTCCATCCCTCCCTCCCCAGCGCACAAGAGGAGAGGACCGGGGCAGTGTGGGGGGGGCAGGCGATGGAAATTTGCTGAGTTGGCATTGCAAGGACTCGCCTCCCAGCCGCCCTGTGATTTATTTATTTATTTATTTATTTATTTGTGTGTATGTGTGTGTGTGTGTGTGTGTGATAACTTTGTGACAGCAGCCACAGCGATGGTCGAGTCGGCGAGAAAAGTGGACGGATCAAGTTAAAGGCAAAAGGAGACGGCTAGGGAGGGGACCCCGGCCTAGGGGTGCACTCCATAGACCTTCAGCCTCTCAGCCTGGGGGACAGGACCCCTCACCTTACCTGCCCTCTTCCCCCCCTAAAGGTACTTCTTCCCTCTTTCTTCACCCTCCTATCATCCCTGATGCCTCTCCCTTCATCCCACCTCTCCATTCCCCTTTTGGATATTGCCATCCTTTAGGCTCCTCGTCCATCCCTTCTCAAGCTTCTGTCCATCCCAACTCGCCCTCCCTCCCTGCAGACTCTGAGCTTCCCGCCACACCCCCTCCACTGAACTGCCCTGGGGCTCTCTGCTCTCCTCTATCCTCCTCCCCCCTCTCAAGTCCCTCTCCCTCACTTCTCCTGCCCTGCCCCTGGGTCCCCCTTCCTGTGTGCCACCATGACCGTGATGGCTGGAGAGAACATGGATGAGACTTCTGCGCTACCTGGCCACCCCCAGGATAGCTACCAGCCCGCTGCCCACGATGACCATGAGTGCTGTGAGCGCGTAGTGATAAACATTGCTGGACTACGCTTTGAGACACAGCTGAAGACCTTAGCCCAGTTCCCCAACACTCTGCTGGGCAACCCCAAGAAGCGCATGCGGTACTTTGACCCCTTGCGCAATGAGTACTTCTTTGACCGGAATCGGCCCAGCTTTGATGCCATCCTCTACTACTATCAGTCTGGGGGGCGGCTTCGCCGGCCGGTCAATGTGCCCTTGGACATGTTCTCTGAAGAGATCAAATTTTATGAGCTGGGTGAGGAGGCCATGGAGAAGTTCCGGGAAGATGAAGGATTCATCAAAGATGAGGAGAGACCCTTGCCGGAGGGGGAGTACCAGCGCCAAGTATGGCTCCTCTTTGAATACCCAGAGAGCTCTGGGCCGGCAAGGGTCATTGCAATAGTCTCTGTCATGGTGATCCTCATCTCCATCGTGATCTTCTGCCTAGAGACACTACCTGAGCTGAAGGAGGACAAGGAGTATACAGTGCATCGCACTGACAACACCACCCAGGTCTACAAATCCAACATCTTCACAGATCCCTTCTTTGTTGTGGAGACGCTGTGCATCATCTGGTTCTCCTTTGAGCTGGTGGTGCGCTTCTTTGCTTGCCCCAGCAAGACTGAATTCTTCAAGAATATCATGAACTTCATTGACATTGTGGCCATCATCCCTTACTTCATCACCTTGGGCACAGAGATGGCCGAGCGGGAGGGGACTCAGAAAGGAGAGCAGGCCACCTCCTTGGCCATCCTGAGAGTCATCAGACTGGTAAGAGTCTTTCGAATCTTCAAACTCTCCCGGCACTCTAAGGGCCTCCAGATTTTGGGACAGACCCTCAAAGCAAGTATGAGAGAGCTAGGTTTGCTAATCTTCTTCCTCTTCATTGGGGTGATCTTGTTCTCTAGTGCGGTATATTTTGCTGAGGCTGAAGAACCTGAGTCTCATTTCACAAGTATCCCCGATGCTTTCTGGTGGGCGGTGGTATCCATGACCACTGTGGGCTATGGTGACATGTACCCTGTGACAATTGGAGGCAAAATCGTAGGCTCCTTGTGTGCCATCGCTGGTGTGCTGACAATTGCCCTGCCTGTACCTGTCATCGTGTCCAACTTCAACTACTTCTACCACCGAGAAACAGAAGGGGAAGAACAGGCTCAGTTACTTCACGTTAGCTCCCCTAATTTAGCATCTGACAGTGATCTCAGTCGCCGCAGCTCCTCCACAATCAGCAAATCTGAGTACATGGAAATCGAAGAGGATATGAATAATAGCATAGACAATTTTAGAGAGGCTAATCTCAGAACTGGCAACTGCACTGTAGCCAACCAAAACTGCGTTAATAAAAGCAAGCTGCTGACTGATGTGTAAACAGAAAAACCAAAATCCCCACTCACAGCTTGAAGACTTTAGTGACACAGTCACACTTTGTAGATGCTTTACCGATAGTCTTTGAATGCTTTATTTATCTCGTAAATGCATTGTTGCATTGCGAATTTTTGCTCAGCGATAAAGAAGCTTCCAGGATCCATGAAAGATAAGATTTTGTTTATTTTTAAAAAGCATTTTCCATCTGGTAAATGATAACTGTTTGAACTAGTTTAGTTTTAAGCTGTATGATGCTAGACCTAAGCTTTTCCTCTCCCATCTCCCCCTTTTTTTTTTTTTTAAATGAAGTTAACTTAAACTAAGCAAGACAGTTTTTAGAGCTATAAAGCATATGCATGGATTCCAGTAAAAATATTCTGCAAAACTGCAGTTGCAAGAAAGTGCATCAGATAACAATAATAATAAAAAAGATTAGCAAAAACCTGCAGCAAGCATTTGCCATGGTTTTTATGAAGGAGTGCAAATTTTCCTTCCACCCCCTAAGTGAAATATTACATACTTCCAATCTACAGATCCACACAGCACCTTATTAAAAACATACTTAAGCCTGGTCTCTTTTGCTGTCCATAGAAGAACTATTCTAAAAAGAAAATAACAAACAAAACTGAAGACAAAACATCTGCAATGCTGCTAAGTTCTCCTACATGCAGATGATCTAAACACACTTTTCCTTTCCCCTGTCCAGAACTGGATACAAAACTTTAAGCCCCTCTGTTGCAAGATAGCACAATGGAGTTTAATATAAGCATGTTTTGAATTTGATACTATTTATTTTATAATCGCATGCCTGAAACATTACCTCAGACAATAGCGGATAAGCTTTCGTTTGAACTGAATCTTCTAAAAATAGGTCCTTTATCTCTCTTTTTTCTTTTCTTTTTCTTTATGATTTGCATTCACCAGAAGTGCACTCCTTAATTTATTAAATCGTTGACTAGTAATTTAAAGTACTGTATTTAAGTGCGTATGTTAGTCAAATGGGAACAGTAACTTTTGGAGATCAAAGCATGTTCAAATATTCAGCATTATGGCCTATTTGATTAAGGTGTAACTTGAATTAATTAATGCATGAATTCAGTAATACTACTACTACTACTAACAAGAATAATAATAACAATAAAAACAAAATTAAAAAAAGTGCTTGATAGACTGAGGGCCTGAATGAACTGATCAGAGAAACTTGATTGTTTTCCTGCATTGCTCAGGGAAATGTATTGGCTTTTGTCCAGGCATTGTCGGAAAGGAACATATCCCATCCCTTAAAGGGAAAGCTATATGGAAAATTAAGAAGTCAAGTTATATATAGCAACACCTAAAACCTAGTATCCTTTATAGTTGAAAGGTGCAGATGCATGCTTTTTGGTGCATTCTCAGAATGTAAATGAAACTTATCTATTATATGCATCCAAATTGCAGCAGCTGGTTTCTTTTGCAGTCATTAGTTGAGCCTTTCTTGTATTCCCCTAAAACTCACTGAAGAGACTCAACAGATTGATTTAGGTAGTTGCGCAGTGCCTTTATCTTACATCCCCTAAATTGCTGAAAGTGCCTCCAGGAACTGAGCTGATCAGAGATAGCGAAGGAAAGGGCACGGCACCAACACGCTGTCAGGAGTGTTCTGTGCTGCCTCCTGGCACAGCACAGAAGGGGGTACAGAAACAAGGAAAGAGCAAGTGTGAGTGAGAGGGACGCAGCAGAGGCAGGCAGAGACCACCAGCGCCCATGGGATACCTTCCTTCCCCAGCCAGACCGATGCTGCAGGGCTCAGCGTTTCCTTCTGCCAAATAACTCATAGTTGTGTTTACGCAAGACTGCGAGCTTCCCTAGGTTGTTTATAGAGACATCGCTGCCATTGTTGTATCTGCCCATCCTTTCCCTGAGATGGCTTTTTGGAAGCCTGTCCCAGCATGGCAGGATGCAGGAGGAACTAGGGACCAGCATGAACTGCAGCATCGCCCAGTCAGGGCCGTGCTCTTCTTTCTTTTGGGATCCCCAGCAGGTAGGTGGAAGAGGCTTTCCAGTGCCCTCCCATCCCTACCTCCTCCAGCCCCTTTCGGCAGTCTGTCAGGTCTTAAATCCCATCACAGATCCTTTGAGCCATATTCTTCTTTCTGGTCCCTAACCTTACTGTACTTCCACCATCATCTGACGAAGGAAGCAACATTAGGAGAAGGTATCTTCTGCAATATGCCAGCCTTGACTGCTAGGCCCTGGAAGATAATAACCTTTGATCTCAACTAATGTAGGCACTAATCTTTATTTTTTAAATGGACAAAGTTGAGGATCTTCATTCTGCACTTAGCATGTGGCCAACTGCTGTTGAACACTTCTTCTACATTGTACAGATCCTTTCTTCCCCTATCTTTCTGATATATGTATATATGTGTATAAATATATATATGTGTGCCTGCGCATGTGTGTGTGACACACGTATGCAGACACACACACACACACACACAAACACACACATATATATATATAAAATCAAGGCACTTAGAGTTAAAAAACAACCCTAACTCTGCAGTTACGCACAAGCCTGACCTGCCAGGTTTCCAGAAAGACTTGACTTTATTTCTCACTGTGTGGCTTCTGTGAATCTTCACGATGAGAAAGCAATCATGAACTGAGGGAGCTCTAACTCCTGCAAGAAATGCAAAGCATCAGATAAAACAGGGCATTACATCCTCTAGGTAGATGTTGTAAAGCTTCCTTCCTGTCCCCCACTCATGCCCCTGCCCATCGTATACCTCTCTCCCCATTAAATTCCAGTGGTCATGATCTTACCAAACTCTGGAATTCTAGGATATGATTTCTCATGTCAAAATGGACTTGAATGCTGCACTCAGCTTATGAAACAACCAACTGACTAAACTAAACAGCAATAATAATTTCAGTGCTGTGGGACTGATGATCAGAAAGTAGCATCTGGGAGATGAGGCCTCACTTTGGTAACTTCTGCCACAGTTGGGTATGCACACCTCAGTTTAAGGAGCAGAGTGATAATCATTCTGCATATGTAAAGAGAAAAGTGCTGCATGCAGCATGCTGATTCTTCTTTGTCAGGAGACCACGATGGATCATTAGGACTCCAGGTGGTTTGGGGAGCCTGAATGTTGCTTTGTCCATTTATAGCTCACTGCAAAGGATCTCAAAACATATGGAGTACAGGAATTAACCTCATGTAGCATAGGCATGCGTTTTCAACAAGTTTGACACAAAAAAAATAACAAGGAAAAAAAGCTCTTATTCCCTTTACACAGGAGTGCTGAAATGTCTTTGTGGGCCTGAAGGTGCACTTAACAAACTGCCTGTTCTTACCAGTAAGCATCTTTTTCTTTTTCTTTTTCTTTTTTTTCTCTTTTTCTTTTTTTTCTTTTTCTTTTTCTTTTTCTTTTTCTTTTTCTTTTTCTTTTTCTTTTTCTTTTTCTTTTTCTTTTTCTTTTTCTTTTTCTTTTTCTTTTTCTTTTTCTTTTTCTTTTTCTTTTTCTTTTTCTTTTTCTTTTTCTTTTTCTTTTTCTTTTTCTTTTTCTTTTTCTTTTTTTTCTTTTTCTCTTTCTCTTTCTCTTTCTCTTTCTCTTTCTCTTTCTCTTTCTCTTTCTCTTTCCCTTTCCCTTTCCCTTTCCCTTTCCTTCCTTCCTTCCTTCCTTCCTTCCTTCCTTCCTTCCTTCCCTTTTCTTTGTTTTTTTTTTCTTTTTCTTTTTTCTCCCCCTTTTGGCATATGTTTCTTTTTGCCACACATGAGCTCAATGGGGTTGTTTATGTCAGTGGAAGAAGACTGGAAATGAGCTGATGGCCAATTTAGTGCATCTCTAAAAGAGTCAAGAGACCTTCATTCATTTGGAATGGACCTCCCAGAAGTGATGCCCATGTTACGCTGCACAGAGAAACCAGTAGATATGGCAGTCTTAGTTGAGCTGTAGTTTGACGAGGCGAGGCAGCTGTTCCAGCATAAGGAGTCATGACCCAAGCCTCCTTTACCAGCCGCTGCTCTGTGCCTCTCTTGGGTTCTTAGTTGCCCCCATACAGCTTTTCCTTCATCCACTCAGTGAAGGGGATGAGGGAGCTTACTTGCCGCGGGCAAGGCAGCAGTGCACTGCAGTGCAGAGGCAGGAATGAAGTGGAGAGGCAGTGGGCAGGAATCCCATAGGCTGGTATCACTGCCAAAATTTCCCATCTGGTCCTACCATACTTAGCTCTAGAGCACTAGGGAACAGGCAGAGGAGCAAGGAGGAAAGCGAAAATGAAAGGCTCTGTATGCCCTTCCTTCACAGAACTGAGAGGTTGCTGCCAGACTGCCAAGAGCTCAAATCCTCTGTGTGGCAGCTCCGTTAGAGACAGTGAACTGGATTTACTTGTCTTCAAGAGGAAGTTAGCATGCAGTAAGCCAGGGTGTGAGTTCATGGCATCCTAACAAACCCATGCAGGTTCCCTGCATGGAGTCTCTTAAGCCTTATCTCCACTGGGGACTTCAGGAAGGCTAATCCGAATTAATGAAAGGTGTGCATTTAAAGTAGATTTGTTAAACTGCTTTAAAGCCCAGCATGGACATTCTGTTGCAGTATAAAAGCAACCTTAATCTGATTTGGAGTCATTCTTTTTGGAAGGAAAGTAAGCTGAATTGAATTAAGGCTGCTTTAATTCTGAACACAATGGGGCTTAATGCAGTTTACCTCATCTGCCTCACAAGTTCATTCAGATAGATAAGCCTTCAGTAATCATTAAATGTAATGGAACTGACCCTACTTTGCAGGGGGTGGCTGGGCAGAGTGTGGCCACGTGCTACAAAACTCTTAGTATGTGAGTGCTGGAAATTCGCAGCCTGGCTTACTGAGGGCTAACATGTTCCTTGTAACAGTTCTAGTGATTTCTTTCCCTTGTTCCTGGTTCACACATTGGTAGGTGTGAGGAGAATCGGTCCCGCTGCCTTCTGGGAAGTCGACAATGATTATGGCCCAAGGAAATTAATTTCCACTTAAAAAGTCTCTACCTTGTGCACGTGCTTAACCTGATGTACTGTTGATCACATAGACAAGCACCTGCAAGACAGTACAAAGCACTAGAGACACTAGGACAACATTCAGCAAACGTCCTCTTGTTTTCAGCAGTGATTTTGCCCAAGTAGAGATTTCAGGCATCAGACCCTTCTTAGCAAATCAGCTGTGTATCATTCATTAGAGGCAGCATTAGCCCAAACCAACTTGTAGCAGTGGCAACTTTTATTGACAAATGTTTTACTAAGGGACAATTGTTTTTATTAGACAGAAGTACAGAAAGTTTGTTTCTTTTATGAGAGAGCTGAAGCCCAAGTGTAACATAAGAACCTGCTTATTTTTAAGTTTAAAGAACTGAGGGCAAGTTTTACTTTTCCATAGTTCCCATTTGGACAGTGCAGTTTCTTACAGGCACATGTATTAACTGAAATAAAATAAACATTAGGACAGGAACATCTGAAATGTATTAGAAGAAGGTGGAAGGTTGTATTTTAGAATAAGATCCTCTGCATACATATGTAATATATGGAGAGAATATATTCCTTTCCAAATATTAGCTTGATAACTGTTTTTAGAGGGGTGCCATTAATTTCCTCTAATATGAAGAAGAGGGAAGTACTGCAGCTTTTCCAGGAACGGTCTGATCCTGTAGGCTTCCAGCAGCCTGATGCCACTGGTCGTCACAGTAATTTCAGACTCGCAGGAATGCAGAACCAGCTCCAAAGTGTGATTTACCCTCCATAGCCACAGAGCTGGATGGAATTGGAAAGCTATCCTTGCAATTGCACAACATGGCAAGTTTGTTCCAGACCTGACTATCGCAAGTCTGAAACAGGCTTGTTTTCTGAGATGCTTTAACCAGGGACCTACATTTCAATTTTGTTTGGACTTATTTCAGGCTGAGTTTCTTCTTCTGTTTTCTGTTGTTCTGGCTTTACTTAATCAGGTGTAGAGAATTTATTTTTCCTGAAATGCTTATCAAGTATTCTTAAAGGTGTCAGTATTCATATCTGCAAAAATGAAACTACAGGGTGTTCTACTATTTCACTCAGTACAGGTGAACTTGCCACTGGTGAGGTCAACAATTTATGCTGTCAAGGCATAGCATGCTTTGATATTTTCGAAGGAAATAAAATGAAACTGAGGTCTTAACTGAAATTTGTCTCAAAGTATCTGTTAATATGTAATTCTGTATATTTCACCTGTTCACGGGCTCTAGCAAATGGCACTACAAGTTATAAAAAGAAAAAAATCATCTTCCATTTCTAGTTTCTATAATAAAATGAAGATGTTGCATTCAGTTCCTTTAGGTGCATCAGTCTTTGATCCATGTTATTGTTTCAGTGACATTTCTATAATGTAATTGGGATCAAATGTATATTTTACTTTTGTACAAAAGTAAAAATGATATTTTTATGACTAAATTCAGCAAACCCTTACCTATAGCCTGCTAAGATTAAATCTTTTTTTCCCTTTCCTTTCCATGTAAACCATTGTTTTTGCAGTATGTCGGTTTGAAATGAATAAATAACAGCTGTCAATAGAACTATATATGGCCTCTCAGACATACCTCTGATTTTAAAGATCAAATATTACCAATGTGAAATATATAAATGAATAGTCTCCGTATGAAAGTGCGCCATCAGGGCAACAAACCATTTAAGCTGACACAGCTGTACTTATTTCTACCATTTAAAAATCGCTCACACTTTGGGTCAAGTATGTACTTCATTGTCACATTACAGCTCATTTTACTTCCAGTAGTGAATTCGTTTGACTTATCATTTTTAGAACATCTGATGTTATGAGTTCTTGAACTATTTGAAATGCATAGTTTTCATCTATGCAATTTTACCTGCTTCTGTACTTGTTCATCTGTTCATACTTGGCATCAATTAAAGATAATTTTTAAGGATCTTACCCAGGATTATTCTGTCTGGTTATTTTCTGGAGTCCGGTTTCTCTGCTGTCACTACTGGCCAGTTCTATCTGAAATGAATGGTTGGTTCATTGATGGTTTTCTTATTGAATGGTATAAGAAACGGCAACGTTGTGAGTGGGACATGTGGCTGTGGGATTTGAGAGGCTTGTAAATATCAACGAAAGCTTTACAGTATGATTAATCCAAGGGTTTGGCTTCCATAGGCTTTAGATCTAGCCTTGAGTGAGGCATGTTCTGGGGCCAAACTCTGCTGCCTTCACTGCTGAGACAGCACTCGGGTCCACCAAAACCAGTGGAAATAAGATTAAGCCTACTGGTTGTATTCTCCAAAGGCTTGTGGGTATGAATTAGCATGTTACAGCTACATTACTGAATCTGAACCACGGCCTGTAGCATTATCATGTAAGTGCTGACTTGAAATCAGGTTTCAGACACTGTGTGACTGATCATAGTTTTTGGTTTGGGTTGAATGTAAGCAAGTGAAACTGACTTGGCTTTGTTTTCTTTTGAAAATTGTGGGGTTTTTTTTCAAACTGCGTTTCATGCAAACGAGTCTGCTACAGTCATGCCTGCCATGTCTCAATATTTTATTACATATAAAGAAGGCAAAGACATAAATGCTAATTATTTTACACCAAAGCTATTGTGTATTAGAAGGCCATCTATAAAGACTGGCAGGTTTTTCTGCAGTTTGTAACAGTGGGATGCATACCCGCTAGAGTGCTGATTACATATGGTGAAATGAAGTGAAAAGACACTAATCTTACATGAGGCAGAACACTTTGTGTGGCCTGTCAGTTGATTTTATTTACGTATTTGTTTTTCTTTCTTGGTAAAGAAAAGCTTTTGTCAATGAAATCCTCATTCATCAATAGCTTCAACTATATTTAGTCAGTCTAATTGAATCTCACTTACAAATTGACAAAAATTGGTTTGTTGAGCTGACAGTGAGGATTTGCAGTTATCAGTCTTAAATGGGTCTAGTCTAAGTCACTTGTCTGTTAGCTGCTCTGTGGTGGTGTTCTTAATTCAGTGAGGTACTCATGTCCATGCCTCACTTCAAGAGTGTGGTGACTGCCCTTGAGTTTTGTTGGCTCTAGGTGTGTCTAAAGTCTCATTGCTTCTTCCTTTTTTCTTTTCTGTGTAAAAAAAAAGAAATGCTTGTTTATCACCTCTACAGTATCAATATTCTCCCTTTTGTCCTTAGCAAAGCTCATGTTGCATTGTTTGGATCAAATTGTAATGTTGCTGCGTAACCTGTTTTCCTGAATCTACAGTTCACTCGCTGTATAACCTGTTTCTGTATCCCTCTACTATTTTCCTCTCTTCTTGGCCACACTTCACCTTGTGAAATAATACCCCCAGAGCCTTCACTGCTGAGGTCCTTCATGGTCTGTCTCATCATACCCGTCATGGATCTAGCTCCAAAAGCTCCTTTCTTTTAGAACTGGGAATGTCAATTCTTGTATCACAAACGATTTTTTTGAAGAAAGGCCTTGCCTTTTTCCATTGGTATTGCCTCCTCTGAGTGGAGAATGGTCCTGCTAGGTTCCTTTGGCCATACTGCTAACAAAATAACATCTCATACTTCATGAGTCCTCATCTTTCCCACAGCCTGTGCAATCACTGTACCCCTTGGTGTATTTTGTACTGAGATACTTACTGTGATGTGGTCATTTTTGCTAAGTGGAGGTTTTCAAGTCAAATTACGTACATTCAGGACCAGGTCCTAGGACATGTTTTTTGCCCTCTAAAATGACTCCATTTAAAAAAAAAAAAACCCAACATGTGTGTACTGGGTTAGTTGAGTCTCTGAGTTAATTTCTTACTTAATCTCAAATGTAAATAGATGTGTGTGTTTTTTCCCCCAAAATGCAAGTCATCCTTTCTCATCTTTTATGCTTCATCAATTACAAAAATTTTGTGTATTGAGTCCTTCCTTTGGTTACGCCAAGTCGCCTCCTTATCTTGTATGTTTTCTCTGAAGCCACCTACACTGAGGAAAAAATTGTGGCTCTGCAGATGTAACTTAGGTAACAGACATGTTGATGATCCATGGAATAGGCTCCTCTTTCTTCTTCAGCTGCTCAGGTTATAAGGGGAGTAAAGACTTTATCACACAAGCAGCAGACTTTCAACACAGAGAGGGAGAGAAACCATTCAGTAACCAGGTGCTCTTTTTATATGTTACCTTCTTTATATAATATTGATGATTTCAACATGGATTTGATTTACCTAGCAGTTAGTCTCGGAAGGTACTCAACTTACATGTGCTGTTTGATTAATGGATACGAAATAATTGCTTTATGGAAACGTATGAATCTCAGGTGTGAATATGTACTCCCCTGCCGTGCAGAAACTAGATATTTACACTTCAATGAATAAAAATCCTAATACTTCACAGCATAAAATGACTCTTATCTCTGAAAGCAAAAAGAAACTTTTCTCACAGGTGTGCTGTTACCCACTGTTAAAATTTTGTCCTTCCTTTAAAGCATCTGGAGCAGCTGCCTTCAGGGCTAGCAGTGTAAGTCAGACGGCCTGACTGCCAAAGAAAATCGGACTGTCTGATTCAGTGCTGTCCCCAAGAGCAGCTGCTATGTGCTGCCGCAGCCAAGCTCTGCAAGTATGTACAGGGAACTGTTGTGTTCTTGAAGTAAACCAGAGCCCACAGAAGTAAATAGGACTGTGTCTTTTCAGTTCAGAAAACTGTAGAAAGACTATGATTTCATGCTCCCTTTCAGTCTGCTAAGAAAAGAAGATGAGAAACGTTCTGTACTCAAGGCTTCTAACAGGTACTTTTAGAGCTGCATTATATCCCATGGTTGGTCTTTCTATAAAAATGCTCACTTTATAGAGTGTTGAGATCAAGCGTTCGAAAATCAAAGAAGCTTTAATTAGCGCAACAATACTTCAATCCACTCAGCTTCTCTAACAGCTTCCTAAAATACCTCACATTTTATTCCAACGAGAAGACAATTATGACTCTTGAATAGAAAGCTTTTACAGCTAAAAGATGAAAATGTAATTGTAGGTGGTATATTTGGTGACCTCCTCTCACTAGGTAGGAACACTAGCACATTTGGCTTTTGAGTAGGGGAGCCTGCAGTTGTCACAAGTGTGATAAAGCTGCATAAAAAAGGCTGGATGATCCTTAAAAGGAGGACAGGTCAAGGACAAATGTGTTTCGTGGGTCACCATTTCCATCCTACCTGGTTAACGGTCACTATTTCCGTCCTACCTGGTTAACAACAGAGTGTGAGGAATGGGAGGTTGACCTGTATTCAGTTCACATAAGAAGCCTGCTATGTGACACCCAGGTGCAATGTGAAGTGGGGTTTAGTGTCCCGCAGTTACCTAGGGTGATACGATTGATATAGGCTACAGTCACTTCGGAAGATTTCGTTAAACATCTTTGAGTTGTACAAGTAATAAGAGAGTGAATTCCCAAGGGCTTGACAATCCAAATGTACCTGCTATAGTGGGCATATGTGGGGGGTTTCCTTTGTCATTTCAGTCCCTCTAAGAAATATCTCAAATTTTTAATCTTCATACATACAGACAGGTTCACCAGGGAAAGAAGTGGCTAAGCCCAGAGTGACACTCTCTGGTGGTGCACGTATCCACATTCGTGGAGTCACATTCTACTTTTACCGTAGCTCAATTACTTTTGGTAGAGTTGTTTCTGTTTGACAAGGAATACATAGAGCCTGAATCAGGTCCATAGCTCAGTATAAGTTAAACTTTATTAAGAATAATTCAGTGGTGAGCAAGACAGAAAAAACAGCCATCCAAAAACCTAGCTCTCCACACAATCCATGGAAGGATTCTGCAGCTCTTTTTCCATGAATACTGAGAACGCGATACAGACTTGAACTATTTTGTCAGGTTGGAAAAAAATAAGTTTTTAGTTTATTGAATATTTTGCTCTTTGCTGCTTGGCCATTCTGAACACAAATCTGCATGTCTGCACTAAATTCTGAATGAAGGATCTTCTAGACTGTTGAGGCATTTGGTTCCCTCCATGTTCTGGATTGATGGTGGGAGCTGAGACTGCCAACAGGGTCCTGCCTCCAAGTGGAATCACTCGGGCAATGGTAGGTGTTTAGCTGTATCTTTGCCTTCGTCTGGTGACTTTGTCCCTTCCCTTTTGTTTTCAGTGTGCAGTGTTCATCTTCAGCCCAAAAAAGCCAATTCCAGCTTACAAGGGAGGTAGCTCTCCTGTGGTTCCTTCTCTAGTTGGCCAAATGTTACGAACCTGGTTTGCTGACCTTTGACTGTTGCCGTGGCTTTTGATGCAAAGAAATCACTTGCAAATGTTCCTGAAATACTCAGAGATATGTTTATTTCCCACTCCCCTGATATCTGCAGCTTCAGTTAGTGTCATTAAGTTTGGTTGTTTCTGTTGCAAACTGTTTTTTTTCAGGAATTTGAAAAGATAAACAGGGAAATGAATGTTTTCCAAAATGTACTTGAATGGCTTCCTTCCAAAGAGGGAGAATTTTTTGTCTT
>VYXH01011779.1:74118-107383 GCA_013397275.1 Burhinus bistriatus | reverse complement strand
AAAGAGGGAGAATTTTTTTTTTTTTTTTTTTTTTTTTTTCTTGAATTGAGTTCTCTTGGCATTACTTATTTAAGAAAGAATAAAAAAATACAGAAGGATCTCTGTTACTTGGGGTACATGCCTTTGTTATGATTATTTAGATGATAAAAATGGCTGGCGTTCCAAGAGAAAAGCATTTACTGCTAATGGGGCTTTAATGTAAACTCCTGTGATACTTAATATTTAAATCCTGAAGAGGGCAAGATATGAATATTGCAGGAACAGCTGCTGGGTATGTACAGTAACAGCGTGGTGTTCAGGAGGTAGTGTCTCTGCAGCGTGGTGGCTGTGCAGTTCTGGAGTAACAGCCACAACTGGTCGTTGGAGTGTAGTAATGCAACTGGAACTGAGAGTTGGCCACTGAGCTGAGAGCCTGGTTAAGACCCCAAAGTCATTGCTTCAGTCAGGCAATAGTTCAACAAAAGAATTAATTAACTTTAAGGCTCCAAATACCAAATGAGAAATATTTTTGCTTATGAGAAAAACACTGATCTCATATCAACTTGCTTGTCCTGAACAAATTTGTTCAATAAATATTTGTTAAATAAATGGGCTAACATCAGCTCATCCAGTGGACTTCATGCCACGTTGGCTTCAGTCCTTTTGGCTCTAACATTTTGCACCTTTATCCTCCTGAGTTTGAGACATAAAACCGGCATGAACCAGAAGACTGCCATGTTTTGTGTGCGGTGACTAGTCTGTCAGAAACACTGTTGAGTGCCCTAACTTAGGTGAAATTTGTTTTGCTGAATGCTCCAGCAAGTCTGTATGTCTGGTGTGAAGACTTTGAAGCCACTGATACTGTCCTTCTGGGGTAATGTGGAATTGATCTCGAACATGGCAGTAAGGGGCATCCTGTTGGCCCTTGGGATGAAAAATGCAGTAAGATCTTGGTGTCATTAAAGTCTGTGGTGCCTTCCTGGTGTCTAGGCAGAACTGGAGTTCTGCTGTGGTCTTCTTTGGCTTTGTGTCTGTTTGCCCTCTAAATATTTCATGTGCTGTTCTTGTCATTTGGTAGCATTCCAGTGTGCTGTTGAAGAGCGGCCGTGTTTTGTCTCAGAAGTAGCTGCATTTCAAAACTGGGAAGGGAGCTTGTGTGTTAGTTTATTAAATTGGCAAAGGGTTTGGAGACTGTTCAGGATGACACGTGCTATGTTAATATAGGGTATCAATCTATATATTGGCGGATACTACATAGCAAGATGACACTATGGTAGTCAATATCTTCAATTATTAATTAAAGGTAGTAAATGGAAGCTGGCTATCACCACATAGTATACAGCCCCTATTGCTCTTGCATATTCAAAGCATGCATTCTGACAGGGCTGTGATGTATTTTTCCTGGTTTTCAAATGTCTGTGATCTCATCCATTTATGACACTTTAAAAAGGCTGCTGAAATCCAGCAACATAAAGAGCAACTCAGTCCTGCTTCAGAACAGATCGGTATGTCCACGCAACTCCACATCTCAGGTTGGAATATCTGTGATTGGGAGACAGGCAGCAGAGTGGAGGCGTGTTGGTCTTTTGACTTCTATGTCTCTTTTTGGTAATATGCATTAAGTTCTTACTCCTATGACTTGGATACCAAAATGAACGTGAAGAACATGGGAACAGATTTCACTGCCTGCATCTTGTGCAGCTGTTTGCTTCTATATAAAATGAAAAATGCTCTGGCGCAAATCAGCATAACTTATTTCTTCTGAACTAACTGGCTGAGAGTCTTTATTTCGTATTCATATCTGATAATGTTTTTCTTATTTTACATAAATAAGAGCTTTTGTATGGCCAACAGGGAAGAATCCTGCCCATCAGGTTCCACTGTAGTACAATAAATAGGAAAAAATCCCCTCTTTTAAAGGACATACATGTTAAAGTGACATCAGATAAATTTTCATCTACTGGTGTTTTGTGACTCTGGACAGTATTCTGTGCTCACACACAATGTATGCTTTAAGATAATAAAATTAAAAGTTGGAGGCAATGAAATATAGACATGAACATGCTTTATTTTGCCCATAGGCCTCATAACCATGATGCTGTTTTAGTGAAGACTTAAATTCTTCTCTTTCACTGTGCATAGATTTGAACTTAATTTGGAACAGTTTATGAAAAACATAAGTGATTGCTGGAGAATTAATTTGATATTATCTAAGATAAAGGAGAAATGGCAGCTTTCATGGAGACATTTACAGAGCAAGATAACTTGTTAATTCCTACTCTTCTCCAGAGTTTTTTTAACACTCCTCTGATAAAGCTAGTGTAGCAGTATCAAAAGGTGTGATTTACTGTAGTGGAAGTTAATATGCTCCAGGATTTATTTGCTTTTACAAGAAAGCCTAAAACCTCCTGCAGATAAATATTATCTAGAAGTGTAGTGGAAGAAAGTAACTATTTCTCTCACAGTGAATCTCTGCTATGATACTTTAAATCTGCTTGTGTTTCTTATTTTGTGCAGAACATTGTTAAAACTCCGTACCAGTATTTTTTTCAACAAACACAACCTACTTGCACTTTGGAGGTTTTGTCAGTGTAATACCACTGAATCTTCTCTAATGCAGAGTAAACTGTACTGGAACTTACACCCAGCTTCAAGACTTCATACAGTACATGGTGAAAACACTGATGAGCTGTGATGATGATAAAGCAATTAAAACAGCTGGATCTTTTCAGAGTCTCGTGGCTGGTAGCATGTGACTGATTCCTCTACATTGCACAGCAAGTTATTAGATACATCTCATGGGATGTTTTGGTTGGTTTCAGGGTGGGGGAGGATTGAGCTTTTTGCCAGCTGTCTTGAGACACAAAACCTGACCAGGTAATTTTATGGTCACAGAAGATTCTTAATTCATTTTAAACAACCAGAAACCTTGCTGCACAGAATAGCACAGGCAGTTTAGGCCACTTGGCTCATGGTCTAAGTCTTCTTTAGCAGGACGGGTACTGCCGAAACTGACTGAGCCCAGCATGAGACATTGGCTGAGCCAGTGTTTCCTCATTTTCCAGGATGGTGCCAAGGGAGGGAATGAAGCCCCTGTCTCTGTAGCAGGGAGGCTGACTAAGGACCACTTAGATGCTCAACTGGTTTAGATGGGTTGAGTTCTGGGAAAGTTAATGGCACCATGAGATTACCAGTGTGAAGAGAATGAGCAGGCATCAGCCATGGAATTGTAGTACAAAAGCAGCTTACGGCAGCAGAGAGCAATTGAGGGCATTTGTCCGTGAATACCCGTGCATTTCTGAGCTGATCTTTCCAAGTGCCCTAAATTCCTGTTGAGTTCAGCACCTCTTAATATGTTACTGAGCAGGAATTATATTAACAATGACATGTGGAAAAGCAGTAGACACTGTTGTTTGAATGATGTTCTGCGGTTAGTTCAGATAAAACTTGCGTTCTTGTTACTCACTCAAGACAGGGACTGTTGGTATGACGCACCAAGTAAAATGGAGGCCTGGATCCCAGGGTGTGACAACACTAAAAATATGAGTTAAAACAAGGATTTTTTTCATAATCTTGGTGATTAGTGTTTAAAATAAAGCCCTCTCTGATTATTTCTGGTCAGTAACATCTGGAGTGAGGCAGGTGTTTTATGGATAAATGGGAGGAAAGCTCTTTGCCTCATTTTGTTTACAACCTGTGTGAATAGCATCTCTGTGGAAGCTGAGATTGTGACTGACAGGGAAACAGAGATGAAAAAAGATCTTGCTATTTCACATTTGTTTGAACTTTTCCAGGGTAATACTTCTATGGGATGTATAGAAGACTGGTTTACTCTTTGTTGTAGTCTTTCTTTCGGGATTTCTGTTGAGTAACATGAAGTAAAGCTCAGCAGAAGCAGTAAGATGCTTGTGTTTTTATGAGTCTGCTAGGAAATGGATTTGGTAAATGTCTCTCTGCTTATAAATGTTGTACATTTACCAAATGTTCCCTGATACTATAATTGATTGATCATGTGACTAAATTGCGGTCTACCAAGTAATTGGTTTAGCCTTCTCAGTCTTTAGGATGCATAGCTACATAAAAAGCCACATCTACAAATACACTGTCCAACACACATGACCAGGGTGACAATATGCTCTGAGAAAACTTGGGTACTAACAGCTTACTGCCTCCGTTACTACCTGACTCTGCAGAGTCCTTGCCCATGGAGGTATAGAAAATCGCTGATGCACTGGTCTCTAGGGCACACGGTAGTTTCTTGCGGTCCGTGTGGGCTCCTGAACTTCAGCCTGTCCTATGCAGCAGAAGCACCATGAGTTTTAAGTGAGCAGGCTTCCCTAACTGCTGACACAAAGCTGTGCAACTAGTTGACTCTTTAATCATACAGAGCTGGCAAGAAGTGTGGGCCTGCTTCTTGTCATGGGATGGCATCACATGGCAGGCAGCAAGGCTGTGTAATCTGTATCTCTCTCCCATGGCAGAATGAGCAAGTCGGGAAGGGCTGCCAACAAAACCGAATGCTGTGCCATTCCTCATTTTGTAGTGGAGAGGAGAGATGACTGGAAACCGCTCCCAGCGCTCCTCTTCTTCACAGTTCTCCAGGAAACGTGGTACTTGTCTTACAGCTCTTCGCCACGTGGACATTTTGGTGTGTGGCTCATAGGGTCAACAGAGTTTTGTCCTCTTAGGAGGGTGAAGAAATGGTGTGGTATAAAGAGCAGTCGTGTAGGGCATCCTGTTCCTTGCCCTCCCTTCCTTGTGCCTCCCCTCCCTGCTGTTCCCCTCACCTTCACTTGTGTTCCCAGTTTCAGAATTGATGTTATCTGTGAGTATTTCCGTAGCCTGTGGTACTTACCCTTTCTCAGAAGGCACAATACGCTTTTGCCAGCTGCAAGCACAAGGCCTTGCTCTATCCTAATCACGTACTTGCTCTGTGATTTAGATTACCTGCGGCTGGTTCAGGTCATGGCAAACTCCAGGCTAGTGGAGAGCAATCATTACTCCGGAGTGGTGCACGTCAGTAGCATGGCAGGAAGCAAGGAAGGAAAGTATAATGTAGGAAAGACAAAGATGGTTTACTTGTTTCTGCATCCTCACCTTTCCAACAATATGGTCATCTGTACTTGATGTTTTATGATACAGGGGGAATTAATATACTGACTCACAAAGTGACAGAAAGGGATATTTGCCATTCTCTTTGCACTCTTTTAACAACAAGCAAGTGTAGTCCTCAGGAAAGCCAGGGATGAGTAATAATGCTGTTTTCATTTGTGTTGGGCCAGATATTGAAAGTTGTTATTTTTTGCTGAGCAGTAGTACAGAATCACAGAAATACTGAGTTTGGAAGACAGCTCTGGCAATTGTCTACTCCAACCCCGTGCTCCAAGTAGGGTCTCCTAGAGCCAGTTGCAAAGGACTGTGTCCAGTCATGTTTTGAATATGTCCAAGAATGGAGAATCCAAAACATCTCTGGGAAATATGTTCCAGTGTTCAACCACCTTCACATTAAAAAAAAAAAAAAAAAAAGTTTTTCTTATGTTTAGGTGGAATTTCTTGTGGTTCAGTTTGTGCCAATTGCCTCTTGTCCTGTCACTAGGTACTACTGAGAAGAGTCTCGCACTGTCTTCTTTACACCCTCCCCCATCTGTTATTTATACACATTGGTAAGGTCCCCCTGAGCCTTTCCTTCTGCAGGCTGAACAGTCTCAGCTCTCTCAACCTATCCTGGAGCATATGACAGGTACTCCAGTCCTTTGATATCTCTGTGGGTTGTGTGATCACAAGTGGGACAGTGTGATCACAAGTAACTGTGAATTCAGACAGAGGCATTTGGAGGCCCATCTCTGCACATACATGCCGGATTAGTACCTCGAAGCCTGTCTCTGGCTGGTATGGCTGGTAGTCCAGTTGTCTGTCCTCTGGAGCACCCATTGCTACAGAGGAATGCACAACACCCCAGGGAATATACATGTAGGACCATCTAAGTCGCCTTAGATATATTCTCAAATACAGTATCATCCTGATTTCTGGTACATAGAGATTGCTTTAAAACCTAAAAGGTCAGGTTCAGTGTCATTCAAAAGTTAAACAGGTAGTTATAGTAAAGAGAAATACTCTTGATATATAGATATACGTACATGTATATACACACCCACACCCACACATTCTCTTGGTTATATTTCTTTCTCTGAAGGTCAAGGCAAGAACCAAAATGCAAAATCTGGAGGCAAAATCTTTCAAGTTTCTTGTCCCTTAAAGAATTATTAACATGGGGGAGACCCGTTCGATCTGATGCTGATTCAATTCACTTGAATAGAGTTTATTCTGCGCAGATTTACATACCTAAAGATTAAAGCAAAGATGTTAATAAGATAAGAGCAAAGATGGGAGCCGAGGTTCTCAGGACTGGACTTCTCGTAGACCAGTGGTTAATCAAAGCTTGTGTGCATAAAAGCTCTCAGGTAACGGGAACTGCTGTAGCTCCATTGATTTCCACTAAGCTATGCCAGTTTACAGCAGATGGAAATTGATCTGGTGATTTCAGCAGCAAAAATAAGTTGGAGAGAGGAGGGGGGAGATGGATGTGTATGTTATTCAGCCAGCATTCCCACTCCTTCAGTATGCACACACATACACACTAATTATTCATTAGAATTTAAATTTGAGGTAAGCACACTTGAATATATAAGCACACTTACTTAGTATCCCTCTAATTGTATGCCTGTCCAATTTCACTTGGAAAAGAAGATACATTTCATTAGAAAAAGTATGCAGAAAGCCTACTCTTTTTTTTTTTTTTTTTCTTTGCTGTTATCAGGGGTAGGAAATACTACACATTAGCGAAATATATCCTCTATGTCTAGTTTTATAGGGACTCCTGACTGCAGTGCATTACAGTAATGGAGGCTGATCAAGGAGCCCAAACTAGAGAAGACAACAGGAACATGTGACTGATAAACAACATGTCAAGACATGTCAGTGCAATGAAGATTGAAATCTCTTGGCATTGGGAGAAACTGGTGGTGAAGGAGTGAAGGACACTGGCTGGTCTGCCAAAGTACATGTAATGACATCAGATACTCAAGAAAATGTAATGACATCAGATACTGAAGGTAGTTACGCTGTTGCGGAGCCAGAGTTAATCCACTGGTTGTGCTTCCCCATGTTTACAAAGCTGATTACGGAACCAGAATGGAGCCTGTCACTTTTAAGCCCCCTGTCTCCCTTTGAAAATGTCAAATCACTTGGATGCCTTCGTCCACACTGTTTTCTCCAACTTGCTTGCGTTGGGCTCAAGACATGGAGGTAAAGCTGCTCTTTCCCTCATGATATCACACGGGTGGTGCTGACAACATCTCTACCCATGGCAGTGCAAGGCACGCATGCCAGGGAAGACTGTGCTTGGATGTCCTGGAAATGTCTTAATTATTTGCGTTTGCTGTTTTTGATAATTGCTGATTACTGCTATGTGAGATTCAGGCAAACACTGAAAAATTACGTTCATCATAGCCTGAGGAGATAGTGGAAACATCGCTGTGAGTTGATGGCAGTGTGAAGCAGATGCTGCCACTGTAAAAATGCAGGCACGAAGGACAAACTCTGCACTGGAACACACTGTTATAAATCAGTTGTGCCTTCATTTTAGTCGATCACGGTCTATGAAGGAGAACACGGACAGAGTTATAGGCTGGGAATTTCATCCTCAACTGGGACTAGCAGTCTCTGCAGAATCAGGGGAAAAAAAAAAAAAAAAAAAGGATGCCTAGGTTCTTCTGATTTAGGGGATTTTTGACCTGAAATCTAATTTCCGGAAGGTGTGGAAGGAGGAGTGTTGGTTTTCTTCCAGTTGCAGAAGTTCTGGTGCAAGTGTAAGAGTCAGAGAAAACAAAGAAGGGATTGGACTGGTCTGGAGTCACACAAAGCAGGAGTGTGTCACTGAACAGAGCTCCCTTCCCAGCTCAGCAGACCAAAGGAAGGAAGAGACATGAATCCTTGGCCTAAAGAAAGAGATTAAAAGCTTCCCTTCCTGAAATATTGATGGTTTCACAAACCAGCAGCTGAAGTAGAAGAGAGACAAGCTTTGACTTTCCTCAGTTTACTTACTTTGAACAATATAAAAATCTCAACTAGAGAAAACTATCTGGAAAGCTTTTTGAAACATAAAAAAACATGATTTGAAGTAGAAGCTTTTTCTTTTCTCCATAAATTTTCAGCAAAATACCCAAGATTTCTCTTGTTGCCAGAAGAAAATGTTTGGCTGTCAGGAATGAAAAAAACCAATCCCAAAACAAAAAGTAATTTTGACTTCTAGACTTATTGACAATTACTTTCTTTTGAGAGTGAGAGGGAGCTGAAAACTGAAAAAAAACCCCTCACATTTAGCAGACTTCATTATAGTGGGCACCCTGATTTATATAAGTCCTTACCTGTGAAACCAATTCTTAATGTATTTACTGCTCCCTGTTCCCCTCCCACCTCTCACAGCTCCACTCCAGCCACATCTTTCTCTGCTGTCTAGGGAGGGAGAGAGCAGAGCCTGTAATGTAGACAGAAGAGTATAACTTAGTGGAGGGTCAACAGGGAAGTCTTGACTCTATAGATATGTGATTAAAACAGTTCAGGTAGCCCCTTCACGGTACAACTGTTGGCAGTTGAAGGAAGCCTTGCGTTTGTATTACGGGATGCAATAAGAAGCAATACTCATTCCTATTTAAACTCAGAAATCCCAAAGGCTTTAGAGACTCTAACATGAGTCTGTAGACCTCAATATTTTATAGACAAGCTAACCCACCTTTATCCCATCTTTCTCTTGAAAAAGGCTTTGATGGATAATTTTCAGTCAGTCGAAATGATTATTATTCTCATGTTTTTCAGGGTTTACATGGCTTGTAGGCATGATTTCTAGTAATGGGAATCCCATCAGCACAGTGATTAGACATAAAAAATTAACTGCTCCATGAATTGCTGCTTGCTCGTTCTTGAGAGTGTTTCAGTCTCAGTAACAGTACATCTAGAAGATCCAAATCCAGACCTTTGAGGAACCAGTTGTGCTGCTTTTATATGAGACAAAAACCACCAGCAATCTTCCTTGCCATTCACATATGTTCAGAGAGGGTTTAATGATTGAAAGTGTGACATCCTAAATTTTCTTGTCCCCAGTATCTTTTTACTGTGACTTCTCCCTGTAGTATGTGACAGTTAATTCCCCACCCTGCTGTTTGGTTCTTTCAAGTGCATGGCAGATGTCTGTCACTTCCCTCAGCTTTTTTACCTGGACTTTATGTAACTTGCCATATGAAAAAGGCTGGGTAGATCTCTGGAAGCAAAAGGGGGAATAAAATTAGGGAAAACTGATGGGGAGAAATAATTTCTTCATAAATAGAGCCCTTGAAGTCTTTTTGTCACGCTTGAATGGAATTGTTCCAGGTCGCTGCTATGCTTTCAATACAGATGATCCCAGAAATCAATGCAGTAATTTGAGGTACAGTCTCTCTCTATATCTGTGCAGCATGTCTACACAGTGCCAGCTGGAGAATCCATACCATGTTGCTATTTACAGCACTATGTAGACATGGACCTTATGTATGCAGAGAAGCTGTATCTTAAATTAGTTCATTGACTTCTGGGCAATTCATTTCTGATGTGGCTGTAAAACTGTTTTCTGGAGCTCCCTGGTTAAGTGGGTATCTCTGCCCACTCATGCATTTCCCCATGTAGACAAACCCTGCAAGGGGTACTGTCAGCCTGGCCGTATTGGGTAACAGAGGTTATGCACAGCCTGTGAGAATATTGCTAATCCCACATCTCTTGACACTTTCTTCTGATGGTCCTACCCTTCTCCCATTGAAACTATTAGCTTCTGTTTACAATTCCTTTATGTTTTGCATTGTTATTTGATACCTGCTCCTTGAGATGTTTCCAATGGCTGTGCTGGTGGGGTACTATTTTTACTCTCAATCTGCATGAGCCTGCTGCTTGGCCACGGCAGTACAAGGAGTAGAGAACTGAGTTCTGCCACTGACGGCTGTGGAAACGGTATCAACCTGCCATTCTTAAATTCAAACTGATCCTTCCCTCACCCCTTGGGACTATTTTTTATCCTCTTACTATGCAAAATTGTTTTTAAAACTGTGGGTCCCCTTTAGTATTGACGTACTGGTCAGTGAAGAATCAGATTTTGTGATTGCTTTGTGGGATTTCCATACTGGATTTCATAGCTGCTTGTCTACCGTTCTGTTTTCTGTTGCTGTCCAGCTGTAGCTGCTTCCCTCCTTTCAAACCTGGGTATTTACATTGAGGTAATTAAGAAGCTCTTATCACCTCCAGTGTGTTGTTAGTGCTGTCTGATACAGTGCAGCTCATGGCTACTGTTCATTTATGCAATTATACTTGGTTTTCAATCCATTTATTATGTCCAAGTTATATTTCAAGCACAGTTTTTGAGACACCGTTCAGTGCTTTGCTGAGAATCGCCTACACTACATCTCCTGCCTCCTTATGCCCATTCATTTGGTTCTTCTGTCAGAATATATAATCAAGTCTTTCTAATATGGATTTTGAGGTTTGGGGTTTTTTTTCCAGTAAAGTAAAACTATGCTGTAGGCACCCCTGCATCGTCTCAGAGGTATATTCTCCTGTGGGTACATAATGACAGGTCCTGCTGGCTTCAAGGGGAGCTGCACAGTGTGACTGAGGGTAGTTGTATCCTCACAGTTTGCGGGTTTCCTTTGATTATTGTCTTCTATTGAGAATGTAGAGGCAGGACTTGCCTGGCCTGCTTCTTTCAGGTTTGGAAGGGCTGGTATTGCACTTTGTGCTCCTGGTACTCAGATCTCTTGACCTTTTGCACGGTGTCTGTGTGATGCTCTTAAAATAATACTCTAGGTTTTGGAACGTATCTGACAGTCTCTGTGGACATTCTGTGATGCAGGCTGGCCTAAAATAGAGTCACAAATTTGCGTTGGTGTGAGACAGGCAAATGGTCCTTGGTAACTTTTGGGACCCTAGAACACTGGAAAACAGTGGTCCCCTAGAAACACCTTTGGAAACATCCTGTTCTTCAGTGCCTTACTGAAAATGTTGCACTCGGATGCTATTTCTTAAAATCACATGACCGCACAGTCACAAACCCGTGAAACTGTCCTTTTTGTAATGCTAAACTTGGAACCAAATTAGGTCATATTTAACAGGAGCTTTACAGCTGTATGTCCTATATAAACCTTTGAAAATGTAAGGGCAAGGTGGTGTGTGTTAGTGTGAGAGTTTGATGGACAAGGATGGGAGCTATCTGAAAGAGGAATGATATTGAGATGGAGAAAAATCCATGTGTGAGGTTTCCAGTGATATTACTGAGGTTCAGATCGGACATTAGAAAAAAAAGTCACCAGCTGGGCCAGGTGAGTAGTTTAGCAATGGAATGAGTCACCCAGAGAGGTGCTGAAACTCCAACCTTTGAATTTCCAAGATTTGACTAGATGACCTGATCTAGCATTGATAATAATCTTGTTGTAAGCAGGAGGTTGGTCTAGATGACCTCTTGTTGTGGTTTAGCCCCAGTAGGCAGCTCAGCTCCACAAGAGCCACTTAATCATTCCCCCCCAGTGGGATGGGGAAGAGAATAATAAAGGTAAAAGTGAGAAAACTTGTGGGTTGAGATAAAGACAGTTTAATAGGTTAAGCAAAAGCTGTGCATGCAAGCAAAGCAAAATAAGGAATTCATTCAGTACTTCCCATTGGCAGGCCATCTCCAGGAAAGCAGGGCTCCATCACGTGTAACAGTTGCTTGGGAAGACAAACACCATAACTCTGAATGTCCCCCCCTTCTTTCTTCTTCCCCCGGCTTTTATTGCTAAGCACGATGCCTGTCATGGTCCCAATGGCTGAGCTTTCCTTCTTTGCCATCCCGTTTCATCTCTCTCTGTAAGTGTATCTGAATCATGCCCTTCAATGCGTGGGGTTGATCAGCCTGACATTTGTGTTTTCCCACTCAGACTCCTTTGGGGAAAAGGCACTGACTTCTGCTCTCCTATGGTCATTCTGGGAGAGAGGTTGCCGGCAGTAGTCATATCTCTGAGTTTATGGTGGAAGGATGCCCAGATACCATGGAGATATTACAAGAATGTAGAAAGGAGATGATGCTGTATCCATTTCCTGAGCCAAAAGACTTCTCCCCATGATCATTTGCAAACGTCCTTGGAAGTGTTTGATAGACATACTGTAATGATTTGTTTAGAACATTACCATGGGAACACAAACTCATTTATCTCATTTATGTGCATGGTCCCCATAGGGCCCTGCTGCAATCGCTGTTCAGTCCTGAGTCTTAATTGGATACTTAAAAATCCACAATATCTGAATTATTGTTGCATTATATGCAAAGTCTCCAAAGAACTAACTCACTGTGAAGTTCTTCCTGACCAGTTCATAAGCCTGACTGCAGTCTCACGCCTGGGGAAGATCAGGCAATGGTATGAATCCTGGATTCATGCCTATATATAATAAGAAGCGCCTACTGACCAAATGCTGTAGAAGTTATTGAGATATTGCTCTGGGTGGGAATGAGATTTTCTTGGACTGATTGTTTTTCTTTCCAAAGCAGGGGGAAAAAAAGTTTTACATAAAACAAAATTAATGGGGAAGGAAGGTGCCTGGATCTCTTAAAAAATATACATGCCTGTCCTAGTTTGCATGACATAGGACTAATTTCTCGTCTAATACTTGGGAAAACTGCACTTTTAGAATACTCTAGTGTCTGAATTTGTGAAAATATGTACTTTATAGCCAGGGTTTCAAGGTCTCAGCGTTTTTGAGCTCACCAGGTGCAGCGATGAGGAGGAACGAGACCTGAGCACTTGACTCAAGCTGGCCAACAGGATTATTTCATACCATGAATGTCACATGCAATATAAATTAGAAAGTTTGCTGTGAAGTTCTCAATCGCTTGATGGCTGCCATCCTGAGAACTTCTTGCCCCGATGCTGGACCCCTGAGGCCTTCCCTTCCTCCCGAAGCTTTAGCACTCGCAGTGTCGACATTTATTGTCCACTGCTGGAAGTGCACAGCTTCCTACTGATACAGTTAGCTGAATATAATCTTTATATATTTTATCTTGGTATTGAGATAACATTGATTCTTTAGTGTTATTAATGTTAATTATCTAGTCTTATTCTATTAAATCTGTTTATATTTCAACCCCCAGGTTTCCTTGTCTTTTTCCTGATTCCCCTTTCTGGGTGGGGAGGGGTCATCGGGTGATCCAATTGTCTAAACAACAACAAATTGTTGTGGGTTTCTCAAACCATAGCAATGCCAGTAACAGCTGAGCACGCATTTAACTGAATTTGTGTTTTACACATGCATCAGTAAAGCTACAAAACAGATCATACACCTGCATTTTCCATTGGAAAAAAAATATTGGCACAAAAGCTGTCTATGAGTTTCTGTGAGGCTCTTGCAAGTATTTGTGTCAACATTCTGCAACTGCTCTGAAGAACTCTTTTTGAAAAGTTTTCTTGACAGTATGTTCACAGCTTGTTTTGCCTGCTGAAAAGTTTGTGCTTTCATAAGGAAATTGCATTGAGATTAAATCCTTCAGTGGAGTTACAGCAGTATGAAGTTTGACAGTGGTGATCTTCAGCACTTCCTTAGGCTAGCAAATATTTATTATTCAGTTTGAACAATAAAGTGGGATCAGTTAGAGAAGAGCAGATACTGCTACAGGATAGCTTGTCTGGAAAAAGATAAACCTTCATCCACTTTTTTAAAAAGCATTCTGTGGGTTTTAATTGGCTAAAAATAAATATTTTTGTGAAAATGTCCAAAGTGAGGTCAATGGTTTTTGCTGCTATGTTTACTCTGATAGTATTAACAGACAGAGTTTTTAACGATCTGATCTTCTCATTCTGATCTTCTCCCTTTGCTGTGTCTGGCACCTCCAGAGGACAATGGGGTTCAAGCTGTTGAACAGGCATGAAAATCCCACTCTCTGTGTCTCAAGCTGGGTAACTAACACTGAAGCACCCAGAAGAGGGTGACAATTTGGAATACCTAGCCCTATCCTCTTTCTTTCCTGACTGGGAAGTCGTCAGTGGGAGTTTGCAAAACAGGAGAAGCTCTGAGGGCCCTGAACAACATGACATAGCTTTGAAGCTAGCCCTAGTTTGGATTCGACTATAGACCTCCAGAGGTCCCTTCCACCCCAAATGATTTTCTGGTTCTCTTTTGTTTTGACTGTGGCACTTTGTTGTAACAGCTTCTCCAGTGATGACTTATCTCAGCACTTCACTTAGATACTCTCCACAGCACTGAACTTCAGTTGTCCTCTTCCTTCTCTCTTAAATGGAGCATGAGCATGATACTTTTCACATCTTACTTGTTGAAACTCTGGCCATCTCTCAAAAGAGTTGTCTTTTGGTGAGCCATTTTTATGTCCTTTTCCTAGGCATTTTTGGGGCCCAAATCCTTTGATAATGTTTGATGTTGCTAATACTAGGGTTATGTTCCACCACCCACACTAGCCAGCTGCTGATTTTTTGAAGTACAAGTAGCTTTCACGATGTCTGAGTAAGGCTCCTATGCTGGAGATAGGTAATATAAGCAACAGCAGGGCTGGTTTGGTTTGGGAACTTTAAGGTAGTTTGAATGACCTGGGGAGAAAGCAAACAAGCGGATGCCTGTGAGGCACTGTTGGATCTGGCTGTATACACAGACCAGCTTTTTCCTCCATGCAATTGCCATTCCTGTCTTAAGCTGTCTGGAAGCTTCTGTCTCTCTCTGTGTTGACTGTTTGAAGTATAGGATTTGTATCCTATGGCTATCAGTCATCTGAAGGTTTTGATGTGTTGAACATGAGACAGGAATTTTCCGTGCCCTTTCTCAACGTCTTTGTTTACAATTTCCAGGTACCTCCTGTGCTTGGTGTCATGATCCTGAGGGCACTAATAGGACTTAATTACTCTGATCAGCCTCACCTGAGGCTTCCACAGTACACCTGATACCCATTGCCCTGGGAGCTCCATTTAAGCTCTGGCTGGGGGCACCTAGGCTCACTTTGACTTATGTTGTGGGTATGTTTGTACCTAGTATTGTCTTTTGCTGTCCTGGTTTATTGACTGGCTTTCTTGGCTAGATCTTTGTATGTATGCTGTCTCTGTCCCCTAGATGGTAGCTTGTTTCCTATTTTCTCTGTAGTTCTCTCTGGTGTAATCTTCAGTACAGATTCAATGTATTGTTGTAGTCTTGTCTATAGTTCTGTCTTTGGCCCCGTCTCCTGCTGTTTCTGACTAGTCGCCATGGATTAACTTTAGACCTGATTTCTTACCTTGTACTTTATGGGACTGTCAATGGAACTGGTCACTGTGGTGGCTCTGCCTGGGTACTGTGGCACTGTGTCCTGGTTGGTGAGGGCAATGCCTGTGTTGCAGTTGTTCTTGGCTCATAGCTTGTTCTCCATGCTTGCTCTGGTGATTGATCTGTTTTGAGCGTGGGAGTACCCATAGAAATGGGATACAGATGTCTTCATGCTTGTTAACATGTCAAAATGCAGAAGGGGGAAAGCTGTAATAAAATAGGAGACATAATCCTTTAGTTTATCATAGAAACATAGAACTGTTTGGGTTGGAAGGGACCTTAAAGATCATCTAGTTTGAACACCCCTGCCATGGGCAAGGACACCTTCTACTAGATCAGGTTGCTGAAAGCCCCATCCAACCTGGCCTTGAAGGCTTCCAGGGATGGGGCCTCCACAACCTCTCTGGGCAACCTATTCCAGTGCCTCACGACCCTCAGAGTAAAGAATTTCTTCCTTCTATCTAACCTAAATCTACCCTCTTTCAGTTTAAAACCATTACCCCTTGTCCTATCACTACACTCCCTGATAAAGAGTCCCTCCCCATCTTTCTTGTAGGACCACTTTAGGTAATGGAAGGATGCTATGAGGTCTCCTCAGAGCCTTCTTTTCTCCAGGCTGAACAGCCCCAATTCTCTCAGCCTGTCCTCAGAGCAGAGGTGCTCTAACCCTCTGATCATCTTTGTGGCCCTCCTCTGGACTTGCTCCAGCAGGTCCATGCCCTTCTTATGTTGGTAGATGTGGGAGCTGAACACAGTACTCCAGGTGGGGTCTCATGTGAGTGGAGTAGAGGGGGAGAATCACCTCCCTTGACCTGCTGGCTGTGCTTCTTGTGATGCAGCCCAGGATGCAGTTGGCTTTCTGGGCTGCGAGTGCACATTGGTGGCTCATGTTGAGCTCCTCATCAACCAGCACCCCAAGTCCTTCTCCTCAGGGCTGCTCTCAATCCATTCTCTGCCCAGCCTGTATTTTTGCGTGGGATTGCCCCAACCCATGTGCAGGACCTTGCACTTGGCCTTGTTGCACTTCATGAGGTTTGCATGGGCCCACGTCTCAAGCCTGTCCAGGTCCCTCTGGATGGCATCCCTCCCCTCCAGTGTGTCAACCACACCACATGGCTTGCTGTCGTTGGCAAACTTGCTGAGGGTGCACTCAATCCCGCTGTCCATGTCGCCCACAAAGATGTTAAACAGCACCAGTCCCAGTACCGAGCCCTGAGGAATGCCATTTGTCACCGGTCTCCACTTAGACATCGACCTGTTGACTGCCACTCTTTGAGTGTGGCCATCCAGGCAATTCTTTATCCACCAAGTGGTCCATCTGTCAAATCCATGTCTCTCCAAGTTAGATAAAAGGATGTCATGCGGGACAGCATGAAATGCTTTGCACGAGTCCAGGTAGATGATGTCAGTTGCATTAGAGGCACAATGTACTCCCTGTTTCATTCAGTGTGGTTGTGCCTTACAGTTTAAGGAACAGGCAGGCAAGGGAGGATTTTCTGGTTGAAGGTGCATAGTGGCTAGTGTTTCAGCGAACCCTCTGTTGTTGGAGATAGGTATTCAACCCTTTGAGGTGTACTCTGAAACTCACTGAAGTCACCCAAAGCTTAGTTATTGTCTTCAGTGGAACTTAAATGCAGAGTCAGAAGAGGCTAGTCAGTTTTGTTGGTAGTAAGCAGGACTGGAAAAACAGTGCGAGATATTTGGGTTGCACTTTAATTCACAAAACAAGTGCCTGAACAGGAGAGTGAAACCTGGAAGGAAGAGGTCATAGTATTGGTAGCTCTGGCTCGTTGGATGCAGTACTGCATCTGGGCATTGCAATGGTACCAGAAAACAGTGTAATCTTGCCATTGTCGATGTGGTTTTTTGACACAAAAAAATGAAGGTTTTGGCCCCTTGTGGTTAGCAGACTTCTCAAGTCAGAGTAGACGGCTGAAGTCCAGTGTGGATATCCTTATTCCCTATTAAATGTGCCTCTCCTTCCCCTCATTATACTATTTCTCAGTGGTATGTTCCACTTCCATGCTTAAAGTATTTTTTCACCTGATAGCCAACTTAAGCAGCTGCCACCTTCCACCAGATGGGTAGCTGGGTTTCTGTGGTGGGTAAAATGGCAGCTAGTTGCAGTATGTAAAGCACTCTGAGTTGCTTCAAGGGGAAAAGCTCTACAGAACAATAGTTTTTGTGGCTGCTGGGTGTTTTTCAGTCTGCAAAGGGTTTCTTTTCCCTGATTTCACCGTCAGTTAGAACATATGAGCCTTACATCTCTTGGGGGAGGAGAACAGAACAGTTTTTCTACCTGTGTTGGTCCTGGGAGCCCTGGAAAAGAGGCCAGATTTGCTCTGTTGAGCAAGATGAGGAACATCTGCTCCTGGCCTACAGGCCTAGGAAATATGACAGTCCCCTCCCAAGTTGAGCTGGTCTTGTCTACAGTGTGCTGCTCTCTGACAGCAAGCCTCCATAGCGTGCTGGTTTTGTACCCATGGTTAAGCTCAACTGCCTTGCTTGTCAGAGTGCAGTATCCTCATTTAGGGGGAGGGGATTGCTACAAAGTTGGAAATGATGCTTTTAATCTCCTAATAACACCCTCAGGAGGTGTCATTCCCTCCCTTCCCTGTTAAGCTTTAGAGGCCTTGTGCTGAGGTGTCATCAATCTGAAGAATACTTCAACATGAACGATGTTTTTGTTTTATCTTACTATATTTAGGCCTTGCATACAATAGGAGTACTAAACTTGGAATGGTTGGAGCATATGGGGGTGTTGATATCTTATATTTAGCTTGATCTGTCAGTTATACAAGCATCTGTCACAGAGGTAGCAGATGGCAGAAAGCCCTAATAGGGTTCAAAGGGAAAAGAACCAAGATCTTGGTTATTGGGGGCAGGGTATGCTTAGGAGTGAAACATGCTCGTGAAACATATGCCTGTTTTCTGCACAGGAGAAAGAGTTGGAGTGTGACGTGGCATGATCAGCATGGATCTAGGATGGTGATTATAATAGTTTAATGTTTAAAAGCTGGGATGGCTCAAGAACGTCACTTGAGCTGGGGTGCCTTTTGGTTCTGGGACTAGCATGAAGATATGTGAAAATGTGGTCCTTGGTCCAGGGAGCTTTGCAACGTACTGGCTAAGTGTATATTGCTTTGTGGCTACAGCTGTTGGAGCTAAGTTAAAAGAAGTGTTTCACTGAGAATGTGGCTTCACAGTCAGCTTATCCTGACTGTATTACAATCTGCTGCCAAAAGGAGCAGTTCTTCTGCCTCCGCACAGCTAATGTTCCCAACAAGCCCATATCTACTTGGGTGTTCTTGAAGCTGTGCTGTGACTCAGACCAGCTCCCTGAGCTTGGCTGAAAACTAGCTTTCAGCTCGATCAGTCTGCTGATCTGATTATTGTGTAGCTAGAAGATCAGCGGTTCTGGTGCAAAATGGGGAAGTGGAGAAAGAATGGGATTCCCAAAGCTCTGGGCAGGGCAAAAAGTGAGGAGCATGCCTTCAAGTGGCAGTACAGTCTCATATGGGCTAAAGGTGACTGAGATCTTGCCTTGAAAATACTCCGCTGAGGCACTGTGGGCATGGCAGAGCAAAGAAACCTGGTGCAAGTCTTCCTGTGCCTAGGAAGGCTGTGCAGTCCCCAGGATGGGAAGGGGCTACCACCATGGCAGCTGAGAGGCAGGAGTTACTCAGGTAGACCCTTGGCTGTTGTGCTGCTGATGTGAGGTTCCAGCTGCAGCCTCTGCTGGGAGGTGTGGGGCAGATGTGCATGGGCTGGCGTGAGGCTGGAGCTTGCTTGAGGTACTGTGGTGCTCTGCTCCATTCTGTGGCACAGGCTTACCTCGAGCAGCTCGCATTGCTTTAACGCGACTGTAGTAACTGTCAAAGGAATGCTTTTCCCACTTCACATGCAGATGTATTAAGTGATTCATTGTGGTCATTTTACTTTTTCACTAATATCCACTTGCCTATTACAGACTCCTTGTATTATAAATTAAGATGAATTATAAATTAAGTTGAATTGACTTAAAATGGACCATTTCTGGAGACTGTACCTAGTGGTTTTTCTTCTCCAAGCAAATGCTTTCATTCTCTTTTGCTCAAAAGCAAGCAAAACAAATCCCCATGATAAATTAGTTGATGTAGCAGATGTAGTATGTAGACACCAGCCAGTAAAATCAACCCCTTGTGAAATGCTGAGGCCAGGCAGTCCAAGTCACCATTTCCCTCTGCTTTCACTACTGAACGAGCGTGCACGGCTCACACTTGTGTGCAATTCTACTGAAGGAAGGGAATTGTTCTGTACATATGGTGGTAGAAGGATGTACAGAAGGACGCTCCATTTGCTGAGAGAAGCTTAAGAATTGGGGGGAGAAGGAAGGGTGGAGGGGAAAGGATGAAGTCCTAAAGCTTTTTGTGTACCTGTTTACTTTAAATGTGTGGTGGGAATGAAATTTCTTTAAACAAACAACTTCGCAGCCAATAGAAATGAGTCAGTGACAGAAATTTTCGTAGAAATGCTTCATTTATTATCTGGCTTGTCTCCAGTACTTAATCAGGGCTTTCTTGGGAAAGGTTGGTTTTGCAGTTAATGTGAAAGCATCACACAAGCAATTTTTGTTTTACTTATGCCTTTGCTGCATCCTTTCTGTGCAGCGGCAGCTGTAGGGATCGGTTCAAGTGGGTAGGCTGCTGCTTTCTTTTCTGGCAGCATAACCTTTCTGTGCATAAGTAAGTGGGAACCTGCTGAATACCCGGAGTAGTACTGGCCACTTAGAGATAACTGAACTTTTACGCAAGTCCTGACTACTGGTTTTGAGAGTAATTTCTCTCCTGAAGGGGTGACTGAACCTTTTGGGTTTAGGTGCTTACCAGTAAGGGTAGCAGTCATAATTATGCTATGCAGACTAGATTTGCAGTGAGTTACATTGAAGATAAAACTTGCTGTTGATGAAGGTTCTTCAATAAAGAAGTAAGGTTTTCTGCTGATATGAAAGGACATTGCATTAGGTCCTTCCAAGCACATTTTAATGAGCTTTAGAATAAAAATGATTTATCTAGCTTTCCTACTGCCAGCCAGATAATCATCGTAGAATCATCGTAGAATCGTTTAGGTTTAGGTTGGAAAAGACCTTTAAGTCCAACCATTGACCCTACTCTACCAGGTCTGCCACTAAACCGGGTGTCTAAGCACCACATCTACACGACTTCTAAACACCTCTAGGGATGGTGACTCAACCACCTCCCTCGGCAGCCTGTTCCAATGTTTGATAACTCTTTCAGTGAAAAATTTTTTCCTAATGTCCAGCCTAAACCTCCCCTGGCGCAACTTGAACCCGTTTCCTCTTGTCCTATCGCTAGTTACTTGGGAGAAGAGACCAGCGCCCATCTCACTACAGCCTCCTTTCAGGTAGTTGTAGGGAGCAATAAGGTTTCCCCTCAACCTTCTCTTCTCCAGACTAAACAATCCTAATTCTTTCTGCTGTTCCTCATAAGTCATGTTCTCCAGACCCCTCACCAGCTTTGTTGCCCTTCTCTGGACACGCTCCAGCACCTCAATGTCCCTCCTATACTGTGGTGCCCAAAACTGAACACAGTACTGAAGCTGCGGCCTCACCAGCGCTGAGTACAGGGGCACGATCACTTCCCTACTCCTGCTGGCCACCCTGTTCTTGATACAGGCCAAGATGCCGTTGGCCTTCTTGGCTACCTGGGCGCACTGCTGGCTCATGTTCAGCTGGCTGTCCACCAGGACCCCCAGATCCTTTTCTGCCAGGCAGCTTTCCAGCCACTCCTCCCCAAGCCTGTAGTGTTGCCTGGGGTTGTTGTGACCCAAGTGCAGAACCCGGCACTTGGTCTTGTTAAACCTCATGCAGTTGGCTTCAGCCCATCGATCCAGTCTGTCCAGATCTCTCTGCAGAGCCTTCCTACCCTCAAGCAGATCAACATTCCCGCTTATGATCCTAGTTAGATAATGCTGAGTGGTATGCTTCTGGTGCAAACAGAAAACGAGGCAGCACTTCACTCTCCTTACTTTGATGCATGAAGCTATCATCTTTGGTGGTAATCAATAATGCTGCAGAAATAGCTGTGCAATTGTTTATAGCTGCACCTTGCAAATAATAAATATTTTCCTAGCAGCAACAGACTGTGTGCACATTTCCGAATGGATTCAAAGAAATGCATCTATTTAAACTGGTAAGTTACTGATAGAATCTGTTAATTCAGGTACCTGAGAAAAATATTTGAAGCATATTTTTGTTCTGGAGTTATAAGTAAAAAAAAACTCAAACAACTGTCACATACTGTAATTATGATTTGTTAATAACAGTAATTAAAATACCCAACTGATCATCATTTATTTTTCTTTATTTGCATTGGGTTTGCCTCCTAAACTGATGGGCTTGAAAGAAAAGAACTGTCTTAGAACACTTGTTTCTTCCAGAATCTCTTCTTACTGAAGAAAACTTTTTTAGCTGACCCCAAATAGTTCAGCTAAAGGAATGTTAATAAAGGAAACTATTAATAATCCTTACACTGAATGAACTTTAACTTCAACTTAAGTATTATTACAAGATGCGGTAGCTCAGCCCTAAGGACAACACGACATGTTTATTTGGTAGCTGGTTCAACTATTGGAGTTCAGTTATGTCCAAATGCTTTGAGGAAAATTAATCAAGTAATGGGGGAGAGAGGCAGTTAGGGGGAAGTCTGGTTTTATTTCAAACTCCAGACCAGCTGCTTTCAAAAATGGCATAGCTCTTAAATGAAAGATACCATTTCTTAATTATTTAACTTCCTATATACTTTTCTGTTTGTATGTTGGTCTTTCATACTATGACCTAATCAGCACGTAAAGTTCCTTTTTCTTGAGGTCTGCTATATGCCTTTATGTCATAAATTTTTGTTCCTGTAGAGGGAAAAGTATTCACTTTTGGGGAAGTTCAGCCTGAAGTCTGTACGTTATTTATATGGCATTGAAGTCCTCAAATTAGCAGTGTAATGTTGTTGAGGGCTGGGCTGGCTCTCTGTATGACTGGATCTAGCATTCCCTCCTTTGGAACATAGTGTAGATGGCAGACACTTGTCAGCTTTTTTCTTGAAAAGAGAAGCATCACACTCTTCCCACTCCCTCCATTAGTGGGCAAGAAGGAGGACCCAGGGAACTACAGGCTGGTCACACTCACCTTGATCTGTGGGAAAGTAATGGAACAACTCATCCTGGAAACTATTTCCAGGCACAGGAAGGACAGGAAGGTGATCAAGAGTAGTCTGCATGCAATTCACCCAGGGGATGCCACGCTTGACCAACCCTGACAACCTTCTGTGATTAAATGACTGGGTTGGTAGGTGAGGGGAAAGCAGTGGATATTGCCTACCTAGACTTCAGTAAGGCTTTTGATACTGTCTCCCATAAGATCCTTACAGAGAAGCTGATGGACTATGGGCTAGGTAAGTAGACAGTGTGATGGACTGAGACCTGGCTGAATGGCTGGGCCCAGAGGGTGGTGATCAGTGGCATGAAGTCTAGTTGGAGGCCAGTAACTAGCAGTAACTGGGTCCAATCCTGTTCAACATCTTCATTAAGGATCTGGATGATGGGGCAGAGCGTACCTACAGCAAGCTTGCAGATGACACAAAACTTGGAGGAATGGCTGATATACCTGGGGTTTCTGCTGCCATCCAGAGGAACCTTGACAGGCTGGAGAAATGGGCTTGACAGGAACATCATGAATTTCAGTAAGGAGAAGTGCAAAGTCCTGTACCTGGGGAGGAATAATCCCATGCACCAGTATATGCTGGGGACTGACTGGCTGGAAAGCAGCTTGGCAGAAAAGGACCTGGCAGGCACCAGGCTAAACATGAGCCAACAGCGTACTTCTGTAGCAAAGAAGGCTAAAAGGATCCCGAGCTGCATTAGGAGGAGCATTGCCAGCAGGTCAAGGGAGGTGATCCTTCCCCTCTCTTCAGCACTGGTGAGGCTGTACCTAGAGTATTGTTTCCAGTTCTGGGTGCCAGTACAAGAAAGACAGGGACATGCTGGATAGAGTCCAATGAAGGGCCATGGAGATGAGGAAGGGACTGGACTGTCTCTCCTGTGAAGAAAAGCTGAGAGAGCTGGGACTCTTGAGAAGAGAGGTCTCAGAGGGATCTTATCAATGCATATAACTATCTGATGGGAGGGGGTAAAGGAGATGGAACCTCACATCAGTCTCAGTTAATAAGCTGGTGAGAGATGGCAGTTAGCTTATGTTTCTTCTCCCTGCCTCTTGCTTTTGAAGCTTGTAAAATTTTGTCAGATGATAGTGATGGGTATAGCTTAGTACTGTAATCAGAACTGATTAGATTACGATACGCTCCTATACAACCTGGCCTAGAACTTTTTTGGCAGTATCATCAAAATGGTTGCTCTATGTATTTCTCTTTTCAGTGGTGCCCAGTAACGGACCAGAGGCAATGAGCACAAGCTGAAACACAGAAAGTTCCCCTTGAACATCAGGAATCACTTTTGTTTTTACTGTGAGGGTGACCAAGCACTGGCACAGGTTGCCAAGGGAGGTTGTGGAGTCTCCATGCTTGGAGATATTCAAAAGCTGCCTGGACATGGTCCTTGGCAACGAGCTGAAGGTGGCCCTGCTTGGACCAGATGACCTTCAGAGGTCCCTGCCAACTTCAACCATTCGTGATTAATAGTGAGAATAACCCGATGTTTCTTCTCAGTGTATTGAGAGAGGGTCCAGTCTGGAAAAAGCTTCTACTGAAGGTGACTGATTTGTTTTTTAAGTCTTGAATTTCCTCAGAATTGTGCTGTACAGCTCTACAGACAGAAGCCTGAAAGGATTCTTGTACCACTCAGTCTGTTGTTGTCACTGATAGAAGATAAATTTAAGGATTACAGTAGAAATATTGACAGGAGTCACCATCTTAAAAGTAACAGTATGACCTATATCCCTGTATTAGACATCTCTTTAAATCTCTTTTCTTTCACGAAAAGACTAGTTTGTAGACTGCTTTTTATATCAGATTAGCACCAGTACCTGCCTCCAGGTGAACCACAGGGTTTATGAAGAACTGGCTGCAGCTTTTTACTTCAGACTTGGGCTCTCCAGTTACTGTTTGCTGTAGGTCTTGAGCAAATGGGAACTGCTGTGGGGTCTAGCCCCTTGTAAGGGAGAAGCTGGGCCTTAGTGTGCTGCTGTGGAGCCCTTGACTGAAAGGCTTGGGGGATCTGCATGTACCCCTGGAGAGCAGGGTTGGAAGGCTAAATAGCGTCATTCCTCCTCACATCAGTCTCAGTCAATAAGCTGGTGAGAGATGGCAGTTAGCTTATGTTTCTTCTCCCTGCCTCTTGCTTTTGAAGCTTGTAAAATTTTGTCAGATGATTCAGACTATCCTGCAAATTGCCTTAATTGTAAAAAAAGGGGGAAAAAAAATACTAGAACAGCTTCAGAAGATCTGCATTTCCTGCTTTTCTGTGGGTCTTGTTGTTTGGTTTACTGCAATCAGTTACACCCAAAGGCTGCTTAGCCCAATTGGGGCTGAGAACTGAATGTCCTGCCTTATGGCTTCCCACCTGCTACTTTTTAGCAGCTGATATAGATATACTTAAGGAAAACGTGCTGAATTACAGCATTTTATTAGCGTGGGATTGGAAAGACCTGGTTACTCTGGGGAGTCCCTCTCGCAGCCAATGTGGGATAATTCCTTCTAGGGTATTCCTCAGACTTTTAAAATAGCTGATGTGGTGTTGCTTCTAGCCTTTCCCCTTTTGAGACATTATTTTCCAGATCTTACCATTAGGACATTTCTGTTGGCACTTGAGTCACTTTCTTTTTCTACTTAAATCTGTCAGTTTTAGTTGTAGTCCCTCATTCTAATTCTCCATCCTGTGTGTCTCCTATGAGAATCCCAAATGCCTGGAAATGGTTACTGTTTTTATTCTTCATCTCTTGATAGTCTGCCTGACTGTCTAATGGTGCAAGAGGTAGATAGTGATGGGTATAGTTTAGTACTGTAATCAGAACTGATTAGATTACGATACCCTCCTATACAACCTGGCCTAGAACTTTTTTGGCAATATCATCAAAATGGTTGCTCTATGTATTTCTGTTTTTGGCTTTCGGTGCCATTCTTCAGCAGCACTGCTATCCAGTTCTCTTCTTCCCACTGCATATCTACATTTTTGAGTCTTAAATCTATTGGAATCCAGCTGTATGCTTGTTAAAATAATCTGTGAGGCATTTGGTGACATTCACTGCATTATGGCTTCTTGAAGGCTGCCAAAAAAAAAAAAAAAAAAAAACAACTCAGAGCTAGAGAAACAGTCAGATCTGCAACGTGGGTAGGAAGTTACTTGTATACAGCATGTAGCTAATAAGCAATACTTGAGGATCTGAGTTGGCCAGGGTAGCAGAGTCATGTTGCTTCTGTTGTTGGGAGAACAAAGGACAGAAAAAGCATTAATCTGACTTATATTTCATGCCTCGAATTCAGTCTCTGAAGGCCCTTTTGTATCATGTCACTGTCCTACTTGGGTTTTGGGGTTTCCAGTTTTATGTGCCCTGTGAATGCCATCTGCTCGTTATTATGAATGATAATGGGGCCAGACTCCAAATTAGTAATAAATTATTAGATCTATTAATATTACTTACTATTGATCTTTTCTATTGTTTGGTGGATAGCTAACAGGCTATGGCATTTGGACATGATGACTGGTGGTACATTCTCGTCATCTTACCATCACTTCTGTAACACTATTTGCATATTCTTATCTTACAAGTCCCTGATCTCGTATCAGTTTCATAGAACTGCAGAGAAACCTTGGTTGGAAGGGACCACTGGAGATCTCTAATAGTCTCTTGTGCAAAGCAGGACCAACTACAAAGCTACATCAGCTTTGTCAGCTTCTGATCCAGTATCTTCAGGTATGGGAATTAAATGTGCTAAATGCCATGTATTTTGTCTTCACACTGAATTCTCTTGCATCCATGCAAACTGTACCTTTGACTATCTTGCACTGCGGTGGTCTTACAGCATGGATAAGATAACCCTTCACATTAGGACCTCTGAGTGGAGAAACCCCAGCCATGGCAGGGAGGGGAAGATCTCCTTTCTAGACATCTCTGAGCACTGCACTTGGCTCACTCTTAAGTTCCCTTTACAGTCAGTTGAGAGGAAAAGGAATTGCTGGGTGTGATTCATTGACAACCTTAAATGTTGACCTTACAATAAGTAGATCATGTTGTGGAAATGCCTTTTTGACTCTGGTGACTATAATGGGAGTTCAGATGACTAGCTGAGATGTTTTAGTGATTCTATAAATTCCTAGAGATAACCAGGCTAAATCTTACCCCTAGATTCTAAAACCTGTTAGAGATTAGATATGGGTTTGATGCAAATTTTCAGCCTTATAAAGACTGCAGTGCCTCTGAGCAGGCCCAGCTGACCTGTTAAGTATCCGGGAAGCTATATAGCACAATATTTGAAATGCCTATAGAATCTGAAGAGCCTGTGGTACAATGATGACATGGTATTTCGGAATAATCTTTTGGGTTTTAGGCATTTTTTTAGTCTTGCTGTAAACATCAGAGTCCTTTTTGGCTTATATTTAATGGTTCATGGTGCTAACTTAAACAGATATATGAATGCATTGCTACATGGTGTCTTGTAAGGATAGATCCACTAACTGATAGATACCGAAGTGTTCAGTTGCTACTTTAACTGAGGCCACAGAAGGACCTGAGTTGGAGTGGGTGGTGAGATGGAGAGGGTAATGTAGTAGGGTTTTCTGTTCTCTAATTCCCTTGTCACAAATTGTGTTAATATTAGATCTCACATTCTGCATGATTCAGGAGAATGCTGTAGTGGTAAACATTGGCTTCTAGTCAAGCATAAGTGCAAGAAGAGAAAGGATGAAAAGAAAATGTGGAAGAAAGCACTGTGGACTCAAATGGGCATAGTAGAAGGGAGGGGTAAGATGGTGCTGTTCTCTGACTGTCCAGAGGACCCCATAGGAATGAGTCCACCAAGAAAATAATGGGAAGGCTGAGCTATATGCTTTATCAAAAATATACCAGATTGAGATGGAAGAGAGCACTTGTTTAAAAAAAATTAGTCAAGTGTGTATTTTTGTCAAATATAGGGGGGTGGGAGGGAAGTCCACTAATGCTTTGAAATTTAGTAGTAACAAGCACCCACAGGAGCAGAATGTATGTGTACCGTGGTATATTGGAGGGAATATGTGTCTAAGAGTAGACATGTGGGCTAGCTTATGTATGTAATGGGAGGTTTGTATGTTTGAGCACTGTCTGCTGGAAGGGATTGTCCTGGTGCCTATGAAAGAGCAATTTGTCTTTCTAACCATCTTAGGGCTAGTTTTCCTCCTGTCATTTGGAGCATGAAGCTTGGTAGTAATCACCAAGTTATGCTCATGACCTCAATGTATGAGACGGCATTACTGTAGATGAATGAAGACATTGGAATAATTGCTTGCTCTAATCTTGTAATGAAGGATTGGGATATCCTTAAAAAATGTACTTGAGTAAGTGCAGTCCATTATGCACCATCATAGCTAGTGAGGTTAATCTGAAGTTCTTTATGCTGATCAAAAACTAATCCAAGCAGGGCTGCAAGTTGTATGAGTGCTGGATGTGATTTGACAACCAGAGACATGCTCCTGTATATGACAAACAAAACTTGCTGGAGTTTCTAGTTATGTAAAATGAGTTTCCAGTACATGGATTTATGTACAGTCAGTCCCTGTCTACCAAAGCATATACAATACATGAATGCAGGCACACACTTCCCCAATCTTTTCAATGCCCCTACAGAAAATCAGCATTTCTTTGACATTCACAGGTTCTGAGGCTTAGTACTCCCCACATGCTTGCTTCAATGGGAGCTTTTTTCCTTTTTTTTTCCTTTTCAGGGTTTCCCCTTCTTATGGCATTAGTGAAAGTAAACTAACATTTATCCTCTAACCTCACACTCTTCAAGGTATGTCAGTAACTGATGTGAAGCTGGGTGGGTGACTTGTTACTCTTCTCTCTTAGGGAAAAGGAGGGTGCTATGTTATGGAATAAATAAAAGAGGGGTTTTTTTAGCTAGGTGGAAATGCTGCTGTTCCCCACTGACGCACAGAGGTGGTGTACGAGTGTGGAAGTGTGAGGAGGAGAGGTACTGATGGTTGGCTGGAAGTTGTACTGTTTATCTGAGGAAGAGAGTCATGGGCTTGCTCTGCATTTCCTTTTCCTTGTTCAGACCCAGAGGAGTTAGCAGGAGTCATTCCTCCTTCTAGGAGCTGTTGTGTTAGTGGAAAGGAGCAAGAGGGTCAGGCTGGAAACCTGGAGGCTTCTAAAGAAAATGGTTTGCCTTGTCCCAACCATTACTGCTACTGAAGATGGTCTACTGATGGTCTACAATCCTTACCCCTATATAGAGTGAAAACTATACCCCTCTGCTTTTCCATGCTTTATCTCTGTCTTAAATGGGAAGAGGAAATGCATGCAGGACTCCTTGGGGGAAGGAATGCAGCAAAAGCTTAATGAAGGGAAATTAATTTTTGTACCTCATCCTTTATGGGTTTAGTCCAGCTGTTGGGGTCACTGTTCTTAAGATCTTACTCAAAGATCCTTCTCTTCTACAAAACATAGACAAGGTGTCGTGAAAGATGGATGGAGGTAGTGGGCATATATTTCATACTGCTATGATAATTGGAAAAAGTTTCCAGGATATTATATAGGTAGATAAATTTTTCTGTTACATTGTACCCATCTCTGCATCATTCTTTATGTTTCTGAAGTCTTAGGATGAGTGCTTAAGAATTCTAATGCATATACTGTAAGTACAAGAGTAGTCTTTATAGACATTTATACTAGCTTTTGCAGGATCAGGGCCTGAAGATGTAAAGAGCATAGTTTTGAAGGTGAAGTCCTCTGTGCTGACAGAGAACCTAGCCCAGTAGATATTGATCCTGAGTGAAGTCTTTGGATGCTGCTGCACAGCAAATATATGAAAATCATCTTTTCTCATGTCTCCTTCATGAGAGAGAAATGCATGTAGAATATCCCTTCTTTCTGTCTTTGCAAGAGATGGAAAGCATGCAAACAAAAAAAGCATGATTTTTCAGAGCTGTGTAGGGGGTGGAAAAAGCAATAACTTAGAGGACAAGCCACAGTCATTGTCACTCCAGGAGTTGACTGTTATTAATTGTGAGCTTCTGTCCCTTATTTTTCCTTAATAAAGACTCCAGAAGGCTTTTCCACTTTGTGAACAACCTGTTCTACACAACAGGGAGTAAGGAAGATGAATTCATCTGTATCTTAAATTTGGATGAGGAAGGAGTGGAACATTTGGTCTGTAGTGAGGGGGCACAAGCTGCCTCTTCAAAAATAATCTTCTACAAACACCAATTAAGCAATATGCTGGGTTTGCTGATTCCACATCTGGAAGTGTGTGTGCGCAGTTTTTATTTTGAAGCTGTGAGGTTCATGCTGAAAAGTTAACAATTTTATAAACAGCATTTAAGAAAGTTTGAAACATCGTTTCAGATGTGATCTTTGCTTAAACTCCTTTTGTTCTTGCCATCTAGATTGTGTATTTGTATATGCTGGTGACATGAGTTCTATTTGTTCATAATTTTTTAATGTGTAACCTTAAAATATACTACTAACAGTCATACCACTTACATATTAAAAGAATAAAATAAATCTTTCCTTCTCTATTATTCTTCCTGTCAATCCATTCACCTCCTCTGCGATAGCTAGTTGGCTTGTGCATCATTTAAGAAAGCTATGGTCATGGGGAAAATTCAGCTACTCCAATTATCCATTGATATTGCTGCTTCTTAAGCATGGCTTAGTGTTTCTGTGGTCTGTAGCACTGTGTCTTTATAAGCAGAGATTTTTTTTTTGGTAAGCATCAGCTGTGTTTCCTATTACATCGAATTAGCAATAATTTACTTAGGGAAAACATCATGAGTTACAAAGTGGGATTGTGTCTAATTGTGCTGGCCTTCTTCCATCTGGGATTTCACCAGCCTTTTCCCTATGATCCTTGGTTGATCAACGCTTCCCTCTGAACTGAAAGCAAGGGCTGGGAAATGGCAAGCTGGAGGACTCCATATAATTCTCAATATTCTGAACTAAAGCACCCTGGTGGTGTCAGTCTTGCACCCTGATCCTGAAAATCACAGGAGTCCTGTCAACTTAAATGGCACCATCAAATGCCCAGCTCCCTGGAAGGTCAGGCCATGCACACAGGTGCTGTACCAGGGTTTAAGGTAGGCATCCTAGTATGTTAATTTTGCCTATAGACTGATTAGTGGCCTTCCTCTGGTCTGTTTTATGCCATGAACATAACTGATTTTAGCAGTGCTTCTAAAATAGCTATTGGGTACACTTTAGATCCTATTTAAGCTCTAAATACTATGAATAAGTGCTTGCCATTAACAGAAAAATGTACTGTGTTCTCTCTGATCCTTTAAAAGTGTGTAGGTGTTCCCCCTCTGCCCCCATTTTTGGGTCCCTTGGCACTTGGACACTGAACTTTTGGGAGTGATGCTATGCTTCATGTATCCTTCTTGACAGGCTATGTACTCTTACCTTTCCAACATAAAGCAGTGAAATCTTTCTTAAACAAGAAAATCCAAAAACATTGTTAAATGTAGAGGTGGAAATGCACAGGAGTACAATTATATATAGTCCAGCCAATAGTATTACTGTAAATTAAATGTATCTAGTAATTAGCAGGATATTCCTATCATGTTGTAGAGACCGCCTGAATTAGCTGTTAAAAAAAAAAAAGTTAAAGACAACATAGCGTGCACCAACAACTGACAGCATGAATGCTCTCTAGATAAGTATGTCAGGGGTGTATTGGGAGATTTAGGTTTAGATTTACAATGTCTTATGGCAACAAAGGAAACCAGTATATACTGGGCTACAAATTACGTCAACTTCCTCAGAGAGAAGCTAGAAAGATGCAAGCAGTACTATTGGAAATGGTTCTTGAATGTTGGTGGAGATGGTTTGATTCTTCACTGACCAGTGTTTTGGCTAGTTAGATGTGTTTAAAGAAAAGTTAATGGGAGTCCTCACTGCCTAAGCAACAACTGAACAGAAACTGAGCACACAGCAACTGGTTTTAGCCCTGACAGCACACAGTCTAGCCACCAGTAATACAAGCAGAAACAGCAAAAGCAAACAGGTTAGCTGAATTATAGTGGTTCCCACGTTCACTGATCTAAAATCCTGAATTCTAGGATCCTCACCTGAACAGCAAAAGTGAGGGATTTGGGTTTGGTTTCAATTCTTCATAATGCTCAGGAGTTTTGGAGGAGGGTAGGTGAGTTAAGGTGAGTCAGACTAGCCCGCCTGCCCCACTGTGACACCTGCAAGACCTGGGCCAGATGAGATGCTTCAATGCAGAATGCTGAGACAAAATCAAAGGATGAGCAAACCCTGTCCTCCAGCCTTTGCACGTAATCAACCTGTCCAATAGCACCAACATCATCTTTGGGGAAGGAACTGAGAGGAACTTGTTTAGTCAGGAAATCTTGGGGAGTTCAGTACGGCTTTGTTGAATGGGGCCTTCTGCCCCTTGATGGAGACTAAGATCAAGCTCTTTTATGTACATAGTATTTGCAAAAAGCACCAACAAAAAACCCAACAAAATTTATGTTTAGAGAGACACTGTTAGTTTTGGAAATGGGAGCACTGGCTTCTTCAGACTGTAATGTGCTCAGCTCCCTTTTAGTCCTTACACAGACTCTCTTCCTCTTTTTCCCTTTCTCTGGCAAGGAGACGACAAGAATGGTTCTCTGGCAGCGAGGGTTGTGTTATCTCCCGAGAAGGTTGGCTGAGGGAACACTGGGGAATGCTGGTGTGACTGAGAGATGCTGTGAAATGCAAGGAGGATGCTTGCGGAACGTAGATGTGGAAGTACTGCAGAGGGGTGTGTGTGGTGGTGGGGGAGGAATTTTTGAGAGATCCCAGGAAAAATGCTACAGTAACATAGAATGGGAATGCTACTAAAGTCAGGCTGGAAGAGAAACTGGGGTGAAGAAATTAAGTTTTACCATAGAGTGCAGACAGTGGAGATGGGCCCATGGGTTTTAAGGTCTTGTGGGACAGAAAACCTTATTTTAAAATAAACAAAGCATAGTTTGTTCTAAAAACAATCAAGATTCATGCTACAGATTCATGCTATATGCTACAGATTCCCAGCAGAATGGAAGCATTTCAAACCAGGACAATGATTTACATTGGGAAGAAGAAAGGTAGGATGAGGACATGTAACAAGCATATAGAAGGACTGCATGACAAATGTCTGCATCATCTATCTTTTTGTTTTAAATTCTGTCATTACTGTATTCTGTCTCCTGGATACCAACATTAAGAAAAAATGAGTTATGGTATAAATTCTTGGGGTGGGTGGGTAATACTGTATTGAAAAGCTCCACAGGGAAATTTTGTCTATATTGTTTGTGTTACCATATTACCAAAAGGCCTTTGGGAATCATAACATTGTTTGTTAGGCACTATATGGAAAAAGTCTCTCCACTTTAAGCAGTAACCATATAAAGAACAAGTGCAGTGGAAGAAAAGATAAGAACTGGAAGTGATACTAGGAAAATCCATGATGTGTATCAATGTTGCATAAAAATCTTGGTAGAAGATGAAATTGGATTTTAGAATATTTACCTCTGAAATATAAAATGCTGAGCTGAATCTGTGGACATAGTTCTAGGGAATTTAGCTTTCTGATCTCTCACTTTTCTTAATGGAAGAGATATTTGCATGCTACCGGTGCAACTCTTAGGCTCCCTAGACGTGCCAGCATGCCAGGGAATGATGATGGCATCATGGAGAAACAGTTACTTATTTCTTGGGATGAAACTGGCAGAGGAATTGTGGAATATGCTGGTAAACAGTACCAAAAAAAAT
>VYXH01011779.1:13038-74051 GCA_013397275.1 Burhinus bistriatus | reverse complement strand
AAAAAAAAAAAAAAGAGTAAGCTGGAAAAAGGTTAGTGACACTCTCAGCTATATAGGTGAGATTCCAATAGGATACTTTAGCCATTGGTAAAAATGTCTGAGAAGAATGGACCATAATTGCAGGTAATATAAACTTTTTGTTTCATCACAGCCATGATCTCTGCGGAAAGCATACGTTCATAATATATAAACTTTGTATTTAAACAGTTGTAACTGAGGCCAAAATGGGATATTGTTCCATCGTGAAGTTCGACCTTCTCCCTTCCCAGGATTCAGAGGATGCTGGATTTCTAAAGGACAGAGCAAGAGAGAATCTCGAAGGGAATGCCACTCACTTGATTTGCAGATCAGTGTAACTCTAGAAGTTGTGGTGGATTGACTCTTGCTGTGCACTACTGTGCTTGCAAGGAGAATTGGGTGTGCAGCTTCTAGAGTAGGCTTTTTCACTAGCAAGCAGCTTTTTTCTTTTTCTCCAGAACAGCCGTGTCTGAAACGAGTCTGTAATAGAGAGATCTTGATCTAGCTTCAGTCGCAGCAAAGCATAGACGTTGTTCCATCACAAATCAGCACTCATTGCGTGAACCTGTCTGCTGCTGGATTTGTTAATATTCAAGTAATCTAGAAATTAGATTTATCTGTTTTGTAGATTATATGGCTGTGCATTTGTCCCTGGGAGGAGAGGGAATTGTTTTTCCTGATTATTTAGTTGAATACCCACAGTTCTTTGATTCCTTTCTTTAGAAGTAGGGCAGCACAGTTCCCGTAGATTTAAGCAGCTGTCACGTAGAAGTCATTAGGTAGTACAAGCCAGTCTTCACGGCCTGCACTGAGTGGAATTTGATCACTGTTTATTGCATTGACATATTGGAAGAGGTTTTGTTTTCTAATGTGGTTGCTGATTGGTGCTGATGTTAGTATATGATTGCCTGTGAAAGTTTGTTGTTACCTCCACAGGATCTCGGTGCAGAAAATCATAGCAACACACGCTTAAATAAATAAAGGGGCTGGCCTTACTTTGTTTCATTAAAAAAAAATACAAAATAAGGCTAGGGGTAGAGTTAGATGGTAATGAGAAGGTCCAGACTGAACACATGGATGAAATATAAGCAATCAGTCAGCATGCTTGTTCCCTATATTGAGAATTTTGTGTCTTCAGTGATCAACAAGACTGGGCATGGGAGCTGGGTGCAGAAGCATAGTCAGTTCCCACCTCTGTGCAGTAGCTCTCAAACTACTCCTCTTCCCTCCTTTGGAGGGGCAGAGTTTCTTAAGTTGTTCTACAGTTTCTCATAGTGCATGGACCCTGCCCATCTGTCTCTCCTGCTGGTGGACTCAGAAATTGAAAAAGGTCCCCCAAGGTGGTAGAATATACATCCGTGCAGGCATTCAAAACTCAACTGGACAAGCAGAGCAATCTAATCTAGGTCTTGAGCTGGCCCTATTTGGAGCACGTGATTGCACTAGATGCTTCAAGAGATCCCTTCCTTCATCTGTCTGTGCTTTTTAATATCCAGATGCTGGTGGATGTACCAACATGCTGGTTGCAAGCTTGGAACATCTTAATAACCCCTGTTTTCAGGAACTTCTGCACCGGTTTATCTGGCCAGAATTACACAACACCAAAGAGAACTGGGGAATCTATTATAGTCTCTGTGTTTATACCCTTTCTGGGTGTTGCTTTCTTATCTGCTTCCCAGGTGAAATCAAGACTTTACTGTACTGGATGTTATTCCTAGATAAAGCACGTATCTGTGCACAGATATTTTTCACTTTTCTCAACTAAAAGGTATTCAACTCAGGTTCATTCCTTTGGTGTAAAGCTGAAGAAAGCTTCTTCAGCAGCAGAATCCTGCTGAGTTAGAAAAGGGCTGTTACTTGCGGGCTAGAATATGACTCTAAAAGGGGATAAATTTGAGAGGGGTCAGATAGACATCTGGAGAGAAACAGCTTTAATTAAGGGTGCATTCCACCACTTTTACTTGTACTGAGTAAAATTGTTCTCCAAAGATAGCAGTGCATAAAGTAAAATATTATGTACTGCTACCTCTGTGAGGCCTGAAGGGCTTCAGAACTGTATTAGTCATTCAAGAGAGACCCAGGAATAGATGGTTTCCATCTGCGTGTCTACAGCTAAACCACTTCTGCTGTAATGTGTTCAGAGGAGAAACTTGGTTCTTTTCCCACTGATGCCATAGTACTGCTTAGGAAAGATGATTTGCCTTGTAACAAGGATTCAGAAAAGGTTTAGAATGTGAAATTACCTTTGCTTTATATTATCAGGGTCTTTTTCTTAAATGATACTCTAGTGTGTGTATACATACCTCTCTATATAAAAATATATACATTGCTACAGTCCATCTGAGTGGAGAAAAGTTCTTATAGGAAACATCACCCACTTACTGCCTTGCGTTAACCCAGAAGGTCTTCTATTTTCTCCTTAAGTGTGGTCCTTACAACTTAAAACATTTTGTATTTAAGCATCTAAACTTGTTTAGAGTTGTCTTAGCAACTGCCATTTGAAGGCATTAGGAAAATAATTTTTTTGAGGGGAGATTTGCAAAAACAGAGTATTTGAGCTTTTGTGTGCAAAAAAAAATCAGTTTGAGGTTAGAAAACATACAAAAATTTCACCCTACTTACCTTTCCAAAATACTACGTGTAGAAACCTTGTTCATTTTGCTTATTGGTCTGTTATCATTAGGTATATGCATATGAAAAGGTAAAGTAAACTTGAAATCAATATTTTTTGTAGCAGTCTTACAAGTAATGTTAAAATAAGTTATGACTATTATTCACAGCTTTTTTTAAAAGCTGAAAATCTTTACAGATGGCACAAAACTGCAAAATCTTCTGGTTGACTGAAACTTGGAATTGTTCAGAGGGAGAAAAATATAGCCCCAAAGATCTTAGCTGTACTGGATATTATTGGAGGTGTTGTTATAACCATGTCAGGGTGAGTTGCCTTTATTTCAGTTGCTACCTATCCAACCTCAGGGGCGTGCACCCGAGTGAACTATATTTTCTTTGTCATGTTCACAAACCAAACTATTCTGCTCCTGTGTGAAGTTTGGGGGTGAACTCTCATGTATGCAGAAAGGCTGACTGGGGTATAGGAAGGGGTTTGAGGACTCTGGAGCAAAGCAGGGATATGTGAAATTGGCAGTGTAGGCACACCCTGTACTTAACTGGAATAGCTTTTACAAACTTCATAATGACAAGTTAGCTGTTCTTGCTCAAAGGCTATATTCTCATTGATCTCTCAGAACAAGAGAAGCTGTTGCTACTGCGGCTTATGCCAGTGTAACTTCACTGACTCCAGTGGTAAGATAAATAAATCATGGAAAGATTTAGGTGGGAAGAGTTGTCTGGAAGCTTTTAGTCCAACCTTGCTCAAATACACAGGCTGTAATCCACGGTCCTGCTCCGGCAGTGAGTGCTGAACCCCTCTCTCACCCCAGTCTCCCCAGCAGCTGTGCCCAGGACATACCAGTTCCATCCCAATAGCTGGGCTGAGACCCTCACCCACACCAGCATCTGGCATTACAGCCCCAGGGTGCCTGCAGCCCCATCGCATTTCGGTTGCTAGTCCCATGTCCTCTTGTGCCCGCAGTTGCTGGCACCTTGTCCTTACAGCATTCACACAAATGGGATGGACTATGAGGTTGTACAGAAAGACAGTTAAGAAAGGCTTTAATAAGACAGGACAGACTATAGTGATTGGGTGCAGAGCTTGGTCAGACAAATGTACTGACCCGTGAGGGTTTACATGTGGCTGGCCCCTTTTTATACCCTTTTCTGTCCATTTTTTCTCCCTTTGTTTTGCCCTGATCCCCCTTCCCCATAATGTTCCTAAGTTTTGTACAGTTCCACAGGCGCACTTCAAATATCCTGAGTCCTCCTGTTCCTCTTGTTTCCCTCTTCTTACCAGTTATAAAGTCCAGGCTGGCCCTCTCCAAAGCTGTGCCTGGAGTTTCTTTATAGCCCATAAATTAGTGGCTGAAGACTTTTGGTCTTTGCCAGTGCCTTTATCTCTTGTGCATCTGGTTTGTGCCTCTGCATATTCTTGTTTTATTCATTCCTCCTTTATTTAATATCCCCTTTGCACTGAAAGGATCCTTGATTGGATAACCTTAACGAAGCAGAGGCTCTCGCCTTCCATATGCCCTTACAGTAGTGGCTGTCTGTCTTGTACTGGAGGCTCAAAACTGGATGTAGTACTCCAGAGTGCCTCACAAGAGTTGAATAGAGAGGCAGAGCTTATGTTTTTTGTCATTTTCACTTAATTACCACTGATTAAACATACACTTAATATGGTATTCACAGTATTACAGAGTATGAGCAGCACTTCAGCATGTTGTTTGCTTAGCTATCACAAAACCTGTCATTGTCATTGAAATAGAATTAATTTCTGGAGCAGTGCTCTGGGGAATGATTCTGATGCCATTACCCTGAAAACAACAGCCAAAGTCTAGCTAATTGCAGTAGGAGCAAACTTTCAGAAGAGAGTTAAACAGCACCAGGAACTCACCTGTTACAATCTTTTTATTTCATCTGGTTACAGAGAATTAGCTACTTATTCCCTGGCCAATATACCCATTATTGTTTTCAGCAGAAAAGCTTCAACACTGCAGTACATGGCTGGAGGTGACCCAGCACAAGCCCTGTTGAGAACAGTGGTGCGAAGATACTTTCTCATCAGCACAAATGGAGGCTCAGACTGTCTTGGTTCAGAAGGTGTGAGCGCTCCTGAGATTACAGGCTAGTTAGTATGCATGTGAAGGATGGTCTTCTTTTTCTTCCATAGAGATGAGAAACCGGAGTTGCCTGAGTGGAGCTAATAGTACCACTGATGCAAATTCAAAGATTAAAATTTGTCTTTACAGCCATGTGCCTATGTTAGGGGCAGAAGGCAGTGTGTTTTCCGTGTTGAAAGAGAGGCAGAACTGTGCTGCCAAGCTGTAACATAAGAAGAGCTGTAATGAGCCCAAAAGAAGTTGGGAGAGCGTTAGCTTACACAAGTGACCAGAATCTGTAACTGATACAGAACAAAACAGCATTTGTGTCCTCTCCATGCTTCGGGTCCAGCAAATCTCTTCACTCTCATAGCAACAGCCAGACTGAATAGACCTGCAGGACCTTTCATCACTTCTACCAATATGTGGCCCTTGTCCTGCTGCTCTTGTCAGCAAAGACTACATTTTCCATCACCTCTCTTCAGACAGATTGGACTGCCCTTCTTTCTTTTGCTGAACTAATCACCCCCTTGAATGATAGACCAGCTAGATAGGAGGAAACAAAGGGTGGTAAATATCATATGCCTGAACATTCTGCATGCAGGATAAACACATAAAGGAGACTGGAAACTCCATGACTTTGACTTCTGAAAATGTCTTTATTTAACAGGAAGGGGGAGGATTTGACATCCTGCTTTTAAAGTCACATTGCCCTCTGCAGAATGTATCAGTCTTCTTTCCCATCCAGGGAAGGCTTCTGGAGATTGGGAAAGAAAACAAGGTTTCTTGGCATATGCCCTGCCTGTAGCTTCTCTTGTTGGTCTGGAAGGCTATGGTTCCCCTGCGCCTCTCCTGCACCGTAACTTCTCTGCCTTGCAGGAGCTGAACTAGGGATGTTCATGGTCTGCATCTGATCTTGCTTCTCAGGTAACCCTACTGAAGATGAGAAAAGAAAATAGCAGAAGACCAGAGTCCACCCTTACCTTGCTTAAATAACGTGTGGTCTAGGACCAGTAATTTCACTGGCATCTATGCAGATTGTTGCTCTATGCAGGACTCCTGGTCTGTGACTACTTTTGAAGCAAAGAGGAGTGAGATGCAGTGTCTCTTAGACACTGCCTGTTCACTTTCAGGGTTAGGTCAGAGTTTTTTGCCTTGGACTGAAAGCATCAGGAAGGTGTTTTGTCTTGGTCAAGCCCACTGTCCCTGTATAACCTCTGTGTCTGATAATCATTACTGTAGGTGTGGTCATCCCAATCTGTGGGGATAGGCTTAACCTGCTGCTGTCCTCTGTTTACAGGTAGGGAACTGTGGTACAGAGAAAATAAAGGACACAAAGGGCCCAATGGCCCTGTTGCCCTTTGAGTGTTTAAGGGCATCAGTCCTGTTGGTAAGATCGGTATTCAAAAGTGTTTCAAACATCCAAAAGTCTAAAAGCTGGTGAAAGACAAATAGGTTTAGATTTTTAACTGCCCAAGTTCTAGCTGAAGATTTCAAAGTCTCTCAGGTGCTTCAAGCCTGTGATGATTGCTAAAAGATTGCTTAGAGCCAATTGATTTAGAGTTAGGTGCCTTTGAGAATCTTGAAGTACCTTGACCTCAGTCAGGGCCCTATACACCGAGTCAGTAACTTGCCTGTAAAGAATCCTGCTTTTCACTGAATGTAATTCAAATAGCAGAAAATAATAAAGCAAGGTGCCAGATGCCTAAGTAAAAGTAAGGTTGCCTTCAAAGACAGTTTATTTCTTGTCCATTTTTCTATAAATGATTAAAAAAAAATTAAAAACCAATGCTTTGCCAGTTCAGCTCCTGTATTATTTACTGTACAAACCCATTTTCCCTAAGAAACATAATCATGAACTAGCCATCTAAATCAGGCTGCAATTTAGGTTTTCTTTGGAGAAAAAACTACCTCTTACAAGTACCTCTTAAAAAGCAGAGTGGAAAACATCAGTGAGTGTCTCCAGCTGCAGGCCCATTTAAGAGTATGTCTGTCTCTTTATAATAGGCTTATATGATGAGAAAGCATGGGATTAATTCACACATGCATCCACATGTCTATAAACACCGATTCTGAGGGATTGATACCACCAAGGTGGCATCTTAGCCTGATGCAAGACATTGAGGATTGAAAGATGTACACACTGACAAAGTGAAGTCATTTCTGGAAGCCTTTCTGTCTTGGAGAATGTTTACTTCTTGATATTGAATTGAAACTGTGATGATGTCATTCAAAATGATCTTTCATCTAGAGAAGATTGGGGCTCATTGCTTACACATTTTAGTTCAGTCAGCTTTTTGCTTTCACCCTGGGTAGAGTTCTGTGTTGAAGGCTTTCTCCAGAGGAAGAAGAGGCTTGCTCTTATGCCGGTCTTGTCCAGGCATCAGATTTGGCATCACAAGGAATGCTTTGATTTATGCTTCTGACACATGATTGGTCTCTAATTAGCTAAGCAGAGTTTAAGCAGGGGAGTACACTTCTACTGAGAGCAAAATCATCATAGACATTTATGCCAGCAGTGATTTTGGGACTCTAAGTTTTATCTATCAACATATCTTTATCAGAAATTTGAATTATGTCTGTTTCTCTCTCAGCTGTATTACGTTCTAATCAGAAGGCTTATGAAGGAGCAACAGCTGGCCTGGGAAAAGTCTGTTTCACTTTCAAGAGGAGCTGGATGAAGAATTAACTCTGCTTTTGAAACCTTCCACTTTTGTTATTGTGAAGGGTATATTTATATTCTAAATGTTGCTTAAATTATTTGATGCTTGTATATGGGTTTTTTTATATGGACCTACCTATGGCTTACAGCAAATTTGGGTGCAGTTATTGAAGGGAAAAAAAAAAAAAAGACGACTTTTAATCCAGAGGAGAGAATCAAATCTGTACTGTCTGTATTTCAGAAGATCTCATTTCCTGGGTCTCTTCCTTTGGAAAGAAGGCATTTAAGTCTCCAAGCCAAATAAATATCTAGTACTTCCTGTAGCCTGAACAACTGCTCCCATATTAAAATCATTTGGGAGAACAACTTGATCCATATTTGCCCACATGTAACAATTATTGATAGATTGAAATGACTCACTGTTGAAAGAAACCTTGGGCCAGATTCACCCTTGGCATAAGTAGACACATCTCTATTAGCATTAAAATACTGGCAACCATGTATAATAGGAGTGCGTTTAGCTTTTATGGTCTTTTTTTGCTTTGTGAGCTGCATATGAGCCAGTGGTTAAGCCAGTCATGCCAGTGGGTAGCTAGTAAGGAGATGTTCTATCATAACCAGTAGCTGTACAAACATGTTTATACAACACTGACTTTTACTTGCATAGTACTGCGTATCTTGTGTCACCTTTTCAGTGATGCACCTTTATGCCTTTGTCTCATTGTGTAGGGAAGCTTGTAATCCGATTTTTGCCCTGGTTTAGACAAAAAGAGCTTGTGGCAGCGTGGTGCTTCATTTGTACGCTGAGAGTTCTGGAAATTATTTCAACCTTTCTAGCTCAAGGTTGCTCAAAGTGCATTGCTCATTTTATTCTGTTTGGCCCAAAGAAATAAATCCAAGGAAAAACTTAAAAAGAAAATTTCTTCGTGGGTCTCTCAATAAGTTTGTGTCCTGTTGTGCTCTGAGTGGGTAGATTCCAGTTTGTTGATCTATGAACAGAACTTAGTCACACCTGGATGAGGTTGTTTCACAAAGCTAAAGCAGAGTGTTGTTTGTGTTGAATCAAGTTAAATTGTCTTATACAGATCTGGAAGATGGTCAACCCCAACCCTGGAGGGTAACTTAATGTGAAATTGCATAATACTATTTGTATAAGACCACCCCTTCTCAGGGATAAGGAGGGAATCTTTGCAGACATGCCACTTTGCAAACAGTGTACGTTGGCTGTGTGTAGCATATACAAGTGTGCTCTGCTAAGGCGGGGTTGGGAAGAAGACATGGAGAAGCATCTTGTGTGCACTGAGGTCTGATACGCAGGCTTTCCTCTAATCTGTTGTACCGACATCGATTATAGAGAATGGAAATTCTGTGTGTGCTGTAGTTTCTGTTTTAAGCCTACTGATAACATTTTATGTCTCAATGTCTTTATGTCTCATTTTGTTATTGATATTTTATGTTATTTATAACATTATTTGTGATGGTTGTACATTTAAATTACTATGGAATCATAGAGTAATTTGGGTTAGAAGGAACCTTTAGGGTCATCTGGTCCAACCACCTGTCAAAGTAGGGTGAGCTTCAGAGATCCAACTCAGAGCTAGACTGGTTTGCTCAGTGCCTTGTCCAGTTGAACTTTGAATACTTCTTCCACAGCTCTCTGGGCAACCTTATTCAGTGCTGATCTGTTCTCTGATCTGTTTCTTTATATCTAAGTCAAATTTGACTTTTCACCATATGTGACTGTTGCTTCTCATCTGCTGTGCACTTTTGAGGGGAGTCTGGCTCCCTCTTCTCTATAATCTGCCAATAGGTAGTGAGAAGCAGCAATCAGATCCCTCCTCAGTCCTTCTCTTTTGCAAACCAAGCTCCTTCAGCTGGGGTTTATTTAATAATGAAAGACAGTAGGGCTCTTATTCCTCTTGATTGTTTCACAGACTCAGTTGCTTCCTTGCTACCCCCAAGCCAGTGCTACAATCCCTAGGTCTCAACTTCACTTCCCAGCAGGGAGGTCACTGCTGGTCTGGGAAGGTCAATTCCTGCTATGCAGCTCCTTGCATATGCCAGTCTGGGGGGCTGCCAGTCAAGGTCCCTGGGCATCCCGCAGCATTAGTTTCCGCTCAGCAATCAGATTCCCAGGATTTTCTCCCACTTCTGGGATCTTTCCTTCAATCAATATCTTTGTTTTGTTCTTTCCAAGACCCCCGCTTCTTTTTGGAAAACCTTATTTTTAGTGACCCCTCTTCTTTCTGGAAGTTAGGCCCCTGGGTTTTCCAGTCTAAGTAGCATATGTACAGAACAACAACACATGCATGGCCTCTTAATTGGAGGTTCTGTCTCATGCCTCTTTGATAATAGGAGGATTCAGTATTGGGCCACTTTTGTTTACTCCATGAGCTATCTAAATTTATGATCATCCCTTATTGGTTTCACCTAGCAAGTAGCAGAATTGTGCTTGAGTTTAAAAGTTCAATTTCAGATGTTCACCAGCCCACACACATGTAATCAATTATCTGCTGCCCGTTAGCATTCCCAATGTAAGCTCTTTTTTCACTTATGACAACTAGGGAACCCAAAACAGGACACAGTGGTCCCTATGTGGTGAACAGAGTGTAAGAGGCAATTTCCTTCACCTGATTTCTACTTCCTTGGTTGCCATGTAGTTAACCTTCAACACTGCGGGGGTGCACTGCTGGCACGTGTTCAGCTTTTACTCACCAGGACACTTGCTTTTAAGAGCTGCTCATTGATGCTCTGTGGAGTTAGTCTGTTGCAGATACAGGACTTCACATTTGCCTATGTATTGTAAATTATAAAATGACTGTCGGCCATAAAGATTCATAGTAAACTTTACTTTAAAAGGGACCTGTGGAGGTCATCTTGGCCAACACTGTTTCAAGCAGGGCTAACCTCAAAGCTAGACCGGGGTGGTCAGCACCTAGTCCAGTTGTGTTTTGAATATCTCAAAACTAATGAAATACATCTCAAATCTAATGTCTATGAATACATATAATTATTTTCAGGAGGGAAGAAGGTCAATTTATAGGCCAGCTGGTGCCATCCTGCCCAGGAAAATCCACTTAAAGGTCAGCCAGTAGCACACTGGAGACAAGTAACATGTACTTGCACAATAGTTCTGCAAGAATGTTAACTCTTCTGACTGACACCTTCTAAGACTACTGAAGGACTGGTTTGGATTGACTCTCAGAATACCAGTAAACAAGGATGTTTCTTCTAATTTCTAGCCTTATTTCTAGCAATGTTTTCTTTATCAAAATTAGATACAATCAGATACAGTCTTTGGGTTGAAGAAGGGAAACAGATTTGTGAGGCATCATCCACTGTGCTTTGTCACCCCAGGATGGAAGTAGGAAGAACGCGGGGTAAGAAATTTTTCTTCTATTTTATTATTCATCTGAAGTGTTCAATTATTAGTGCCATGCTGACAAAGTCTTTTTGGATTGTCTGACAGATCTCATGATAAACTTCTTAACAAAACAATAAAACTGGGAGGATGGCAATTGGCTAATTAGCTAATAATCAATGTCCATCAGCAGCAGCTGTGACGAGATGGCAGATAGATACTAGGCTCTGTTCAAGGGCTGGGTACTTTGTTGGTTCAAGTTTCGGAGCAGATGTTGCCAAAACAATAATTGCGTTGTATGCCAAGAGTTAGGAGAAAAGCAACAGCAGCCTAATAGTGATATTAATCTAAACTGAGTACTTAGAAATACTTTCTTCTACACAAATTATTATGAAGTAGTTGATCCGGGCAATTCAAATTTTTTCTTGAGATGGGCATTAGGCAGGGCAGATATGAAATGCCCTGAGTAGAACCATAAATTCATTAGTCTCCAAGGAGCCAATGATATCAGCCCATGGTATTTTAAGTCCACAGATACAAAGCTGATCAGAGTACTCCTTTACAATCTCAGAGGCAACCAGAGCGGGATTTACCTCATTTAACTGTAGGCATCTATAGCAAAGACATAGACATTTCATTCTGAGCAAACTATCTCAACTCCCATGATGTCCAGAAACAAAAAGCAAGAGTTGTCTGGTCTAATGGAAGTGTCCACATTATGATGGAGTTCAGATACATCCTGGAAGTCTCTGGTTCTGTTCATTAACTCTAGAAGCCTAGACGGTCGCATCAAGTGCCTGAAGTTAAGAGAGATGAATCTCACCATGATTTATTGGGCCACAAATACTAATGATAATGAGAACTTGCTTGGTGGGTTTATTTGCATGGTAGCTGGAACGACACAAGTTATGCTTTGCTTACTGATATACAACTTCAACTTTGCTTACCATAATTCAATTTGTTCCAAATGTAATTTGGAGGTATGCAAGGATGAGCACAAGTTGGCCTTCTGTTTCCACTCACTCGCAGTCCATCTTCTTTGAAAAGGAAGGTCCTTATACCATTGTGCTCCATTGCACTGGGTTGGCGAGAACCATACAGGATCATGGACAGGATATTTCCTCTGAAAATTAAGGGTCAGCCTAAATCTTTGTTTAACCACCTAACTACGGGATTTTTTTGGTGCAGAAAACTCCCTCAATTTCCCAGAATTACTTCCCACGCTAACTGGGGGTGCAGGGGATTTCTGGGCTTGCATGAGGTAAAGAAGGGGGCTTGAGAAGACAGCATGGCCTGGATGGTCAGGGCTGTGCTAGAAGCAGTTCCCTCCCATGTAGCAGAGGAGGCTGTTAAAAAATACCTCCTGCAAGCTTTTGCCCCTGCTGCAACCTCTCCTGAGGGTTGTGCTGTGCTGCAAAGCACCTCAGCAACTCTTCTCCTTCCCCAGCAGTTTGTGTCAGGCCTGGCTTGCACTGGCTGACTCAAGCCCAGCAGGAACAACCACTGCTTTCACAGCAGCTTCCACCTGCCAGCGGTGGAGAGGTCTTCAAGCTGGGCTTGGGTATCTGAGGGGCGAACAGGGTGGAGCAGGGAGAGGCAATAGCTCCAAGTTTTGTGACTGTAGGGCTGATGAAAGACTCAGGCCTGAGGTTTGGCTGACAAGTGGAAAATAAAGATTGGGGGAAAATAAAGAAAAAGCAAAGAAATAGCAGCACAGCAGAAGCAAAGTTGACACAGCTTATTGCATATTAAAGCAGGTTAGCGTTCCGGGGTTGTACTGCTGGGTGAGTTTGACAGGTTTACACTGAAAGACACCACTTAGAAGTGTTAAGTTCTTTTAGCTTAGCCTTATGGAGCCTTTTCACAGCGGAGTATAAAGCTGGCTATAGCCTTCATAATTCATTCTTAAAATGTGAGGTTAATGTGTAGCTACATTGGATATTAAGTGAAACAGATGGAGCAAGGAACACAGTGAATCACAGGGAATCTGTTCAAGAATTTTTCTCACTAAGATAATTTTTCTTTACTGAGTCTGCCTTAAATATCAAAGAAAGCTCAAGTCACCATATAAATGCCAGTTCCACTGTCCCCTGGTTGGTATTTGAAGTTTCAAGCTAAATGTTGAGTTTGTCTGTTCAGGTTGGGACTTAGCAAGGAGAAGAAGCAAATTCATTCTTATTGAGTTTAAGTTAGATCTTTGTTCCTAGTCTCTCTTGAAAATCTAAGACACTGATTTCTCTGGTGACCATCTGGACTATTATGCGTTGTAAACCTTACAGCTTGGCCATACCATGCAGGTCTGCTTATTTCAGCCATAAGAAGACACTCCCAATTCCTAACACAAATCATACCTCATATCTAAACTTACTGTAATTCCAGACTACCCATCATCTTCCTGGCCAACTGCCCCAAGGCAGAGGAAGGCTGTGTGGTTACATAAATAGGGTTGTTGGAAGCACCAAGTGAGGTCAGCTGACATGGTTCCCACAGTCAGAAAGCCCAGCCAGGATTTCCATTGCTCTTCAATCAGATAGGATGGAGGAAGAATGCCTCTGATGATCTCAGCTGCAGCTGGGGGCTGATATCTTTCCAGAGCTGGATAAATAATAAATGGCCCCAGTGATGGATGTCTCCAAAATGTGCTAATAATTTTAATATAATGGACTGGATGGTATAAGTGTATGTTTGTGCCCTCTGCTGGTTGGAGCCAAATGATCCAGTGTTTTTCATTTGTGTGCAAGTGAACAGAAAATTAGGGCCTGTTGTGAAACTGGTGGTTATGCCCTGGAGGAAATGATCAAGGGAAGTATCACCACCTCTTGATGTTTTCAAAACTGGATGGCTTTCAGAAAGTAGAACCTTTAGCTGAATATCTCTCATTGTGCTTGGTGAAGAAGTGAATGGATGAAATTGAAGTCTATGGAACATGGGAGATCACACCAAGAGATCAAATGGCTTCTTTGTGCTCAGATTCTACAGAAAATATTTTGCCTGTATTTTCTGTTAAGAGTTTTGAGTGAAACGTTTCTAACCAGCCTTTGAACTGATCAAAAAAAGAAAAGTAATTTTTTGTTTTGCTCCCCATTTTGAGAAAAATGTTTTGGCTTGATTTGTTGTCAGCTGGTTTTCATGTTCCTTTTTTTTCTTTTTTCTTTCTCTTTTTTTTTTTTTTTTTCCCCACGGCTCATGTTGCAGTAATCTGTACTTTTGGAACAAGACGATCAGAGCTTAGTATATGCCTTTACTGAAATAATCCTATTGACTATGATGTGTGGCAAAGTGGCAGGTCTGAAGTCTTTTGTAGCATTTGACCTCACCTGCTGGGTAGGATGTGTTAAGGATCTGTGCTACTTTGCATGGAACTACAGCAAAGTATCCCCTGCTGTTCCCTCTGCAGGAGGGAAGGCTTTGCACCATTCATTTGGCTAGAACACCATGCTCATCTTGGCTTACCTCCACACAGGCTGGTGATGGGGAAGAGTGGATGTGTCTGTGGGTCTGTCCTGCCCTCCATCTTCAATTCCACCTACTTTGTCTTTGGAGTGTGAGGTAGGCAACCAATTTTAGGCCAGAGGTAAACATCTATGACCTTTTTTAATTCCTCTATAGCAAGGAAAGGAAACTCAGCTTCTATTAAGAGGGGACAGAAATCTGTGTTGATGTCAAAGTTCAGATGTATGTAGTAGTTCATTCTCCAAAAAGCTCTGCCTGGACTGACACTTGGTTTCTGCTGAGGCAGGAGAAGACAGAATTAACACATTTGCAAAGTCAGAACTGGAATGCTGTAGCTGTTCTGCATAAGGCCATAGGTTCACAGTATCAGGGATCATGAACAGACTGGAGAAGGTGTAGGCAACCTCTTTTCCATGGCATCCTGTTGGTTTTCTGTGCTAATGTGGTGGCACAGTAGAAAACTGCAAGCTGCTGGGCAAGGCAGACAAACCCCTATACAACTCTGAAGCAGGCTGTCTATCTCTGCTTGTGTGGGGTGTTGGTTCTTTCAGTCCTTAGCGTGAACAGTGGATCCCTCAAAATGAGTTAGTATTACACGGCCCTGCAGTTTATGTGGCACTGTTTGAGACTTGAAATGTGCCAAGTAATCAACAAAGAAGAAAAAATGCCTCATCCTTTCCCTGCTATTGCTCCTTGTAGAATACACTGTGGTGGCATCCAGTGAGCCAAAGGAAGGGGCTTCTCTTCCCTCCTCTGTGTGTTGGTTTTCAGCGATGGTGTTTCTGGATAGGTTGATACATCTCTGCCATCCTTTGTTTTGCACGGTTCTTCCTTTGCCAGCCTTTACAGAAGTTATTACCTTTCCTTAGTATTCATGTCACTTCCCAGTGCTTGCAACATCTTCTGGGTGCTGGCAGGATGCAGTGCAATACCAAGCCTACTGGTGATCTGCCCAGGTGGTCAGAGCCCTTTTTAGACCAGAGGTGGCAGGAACACCGGGCCTCGTTTACACTGTTGTCATTTCTGTGACTTGAGCAGAGATGTTCCTTACCCACCTCCTCACCTATGAAGTGATGGGAGAGTCAAGGTGAGCATTTCTCATGTTCCTTTGCAGGTGGGTGTTGTGTGGCATGTGGCTTTGGTACCCAGTGTCCCTGTAGTAACAGCAAGTCGTTGTTTCCTGGCAACTGTCAGGGTTGCTAAGAGAAAAATCAGCAGCATTCGTAAATCTGACGTCTTTGACATCATCTGCTCACATTACATTGGGATGAGTTTGATGGAGAGAAGACGACCTGGTGGCCAGTTTCATCTCCTTTAACCTAGCTGTGTGTTGGTTTTCATGAATAACTACAGTTTCTATAAGGCATTGGAATAGCCTGTCTGGGAGCCAGGGAACGTGGATCATGTTGTTTGCTCTCCTTGGTCCACTCAATAACTACAGGTAACACCTCCTGCCCTCTGCTATAAGATGAAATCAGTCTCTGGATAAAAATCTAGGTGCTAAGTGTTATCACCGGTCTTTGATGCTCTGGTTCCCTAGTACATTTCATAGGTGGCTTCGCTGAGAAAGAAACTTTCATCAAGCTGTCTACTCTGCCAGTGCTTCATTCTTAAAACATTTTGCCTACGGACAGGTGGGTTTACAAAGCCATTGTGTGAAAGCTGTAGTTGGAGTGGGGAGTGTGTGTGGGGGGAGGGGAAAGAACAGCAGATTCCGTAAGGTATTACTCCAGCTTAGCTCTGTGGAATTCAGTAGAGTTATACCAACGCAAATCTAAAGCAACACAGTGATGAATTGATAAATCCTATTTGCTTGCATCTGCCCACTCTGAGCCAGAGCTGGAGACATTACTATCTGCTGTTACCTGCCAGAGCATGTGCAGAGTGAGTTGTTGTGCTCTTTACAATGCACAGGCAACAGATGGTGAAACCCACCCATTCTGAAGCGTGCCTACAGAGAGTACAATTTTTTGCAGTGTTGTGGTGCTGGCAGACAATGCAATAGCAATATTCTTACATTTCAGAGAACTGGCTAATCTCAGAAGTGCTGTTTTACCAGTATTCTCTTCTGGCACCTTTTTGTTCCACAGCTGCCTGCACAGCTTTTGGCACAAACCACTGATGGAGACTGGGAACTGCTCTGGCTGGACCAGCTCTGTGATTTAGCGTGAGAACTGGACTGTAGGCAAGAAAGCCAGATCATCTCAGCTACTGAGGTGCTCTTAGGAGAGGAGAACCAGTGGAGCGATGTTCTTCACCCCTTCTAAAATTACAGCAAACCGTCTCTGTTAGTGCTGTATGGACAGAGCTTCTCTTGGTTGGGGGGGAGAGCAGAGCAGATGAATGGAGAGGATCCTAAATGGCTAACATTTCTTTAACTGTACAAGTGGGGCTTGTGACAAGACAATGAAGGTCTGTGCACTTTTGCAGAAGCCATCCTAAATCCTGGGGATGTTCAGAAATGCTCAGTTTTTCACCAATTTCCTGCAGCTGATAGTACATTTGTGTTGACCTTGGTGACAGCACTAGCCTTGCAAATGAAAAGGACAGGCATCACTAAGAGGAGAAGTAAATTTGCAATGAATGGCTTGTATTTCATTTTCTGTTACTGTCATTTTTATCTGTCCCAGGTAATCCTCGTGTCCCTAGAAAGCCTGCCCTAGTGTTCCATTTCCTGCAGCAGGAATGATGCCTGCGCTCACAGCAGGGGTAGCTTTCTCAGGTCTTTTGTCAAATGCTATCACGTACCCCCTGAACTCCTTGTTCCTTTGCCAGTGGTGGGGAGCATGCAGCTCACTGATGTGGAGTCTTCTGCCTCCTTCTCAGACAAAAATTCAGCTCTGGTTTTTGAATGGAGCCTGTAAGAGCAACATTTCTCAAGTGAAATTGTTATTCCCAGTTTAGCAGAGAGGGATTCTGTATCAGTATGAGAAGGGGAAAAGTAATTTGTTATATTGCAGCTGTCACTTCTGAGATTTTCATCCCTCTCTTTCCTTTATGTAAGTATGAGAGTATTATGGACAAAAGATATGGAAGTTACAGGTATGTGAAATGGCTTCACACACCTATCTAGACATCCCTTTCAGCCTAGCTTGGGTTAGAAGAGATAGGGGATTAAAGAACATATCCTTTTTCTGTTTTAATAAAATGTAGGGGTTTGGCATAATTATCAGTGCAATAGTGACATCGTGGGTGAATCCAGATGTGATTAGTGTGTTCTTCTTCCCTTTTTTTTTTTTTTTTTTAATATAAAATGTCAGTGTAGCTCATTTTTCAGGATTGTGTGATTGTTATTTTATAGCGATCTGGCTTGGCTCGTAAGTTCCTACCTGGAAAATCCTATAAGGTGAAGTTGTCCCTTAGGACCAAGGGACAGTCATCTATAAAGAAGTGGGCGAGTAGTCTGAGCTACGTAGAGATGTTTGCCTGAGTTGCAGAGGCCCATGATCTGAGTTTTGGAGGAGAGAAATGATTTGATGTCAGACTTGAGTCCTTCACTTCTGGAGCTGGGCCAAATCCACTTCCTAGAATTAAATCATAGTAGTCAGGGGCATGATGACAGCTAGAAATGACCAGGTGATCCAGTAACCTCTCCTGTCCTCCACCAGAGATGAGGAGGAAGAGGGATCAGAGCAACTGGGGAATTGAAAATGGAGCCCGTGACAGGTGCCACTCACTGTGCCCCACTACAAGAGACTGGCTTACAAAAGAGGGAAGGGCGAGAGGCTGGCTCCTTTCTGTCCTGAGCTCACTGACTTTGTAAGGTGAGACTGCTTTGATTCCCTGTGTGCCGCACTCTCTGCTGCCCTGCCAGCGCAGTGGCTGTGGAGCTGCGCTTCAGTTGAGCACAGCAGACCGCAGCCAAGTCTAGATGACTTTGCAGATGCTGGTGTTGCGCGTGCAATGACCTGAGATGAGCCATGATGCAGCTCTCAGGGCAGGACTGGAGCACTTTACCCAGAGGAACAGGCAGTGGATTCCTGTTCTAAGTGGAGTCCCTCAAAAAGGATTTCCTTTGCAAAAGGTTTGGGATTGACGCTGCTGGCTGAAGTGAGAATGCATTTGTGTTTCAAAGTCAATGGGAGTTTTCCTTCGCCCTCTGTCAAAAATAAGGGCGACATAGGAGCTTGGGAACCACGAGGTAAATGTTACCAAGGGCTGGGTGGATAGGAGAGATTTTGTAAGCAGCAGCTTGCTCTCTGTATCCCCAAACAGATCTAATTCAGAGAAACCTGAGCACAGCAAAGCCCTTTTCTTGGCAGTATCCAGCACCGTTTCCTCTCTGTGGAAGTACATGGCTCCAGTTCTATGCAGACAAAATGTCAGGGCTTCATCTGCCTCCCTCCCTCCTTACCAGCTGAGAAGCCAGCAAGTGCCTTTCTAATGAAGGATTAACTTTGCACTCAGCTACATGCTCCTTGTGCCCTCCCCACATGCAAGTACATTCATACCAAAGCATATTAAGGCATGCTCACTGAATAAAGCCAGGTCAGGTGTTGAGGTGTCAGTCTGCTGGCTTGTAAGTAGCCCTGACTCCTTGAAGCTAGACTTTGACTTGGTTAGCAATAGTAAGGCTGTGCCACAGGTCCAAAAAGCAGGATTGCAAAGGTTTTGCTCCCCACCTCCCATCTGAAGGACATGGCTCCCTGAGCTGGTTGGCACCCTTTGTTTCTCAGTTGTGATCCACATGCAGCCTCCAGCAAAAGTCCTCAGGCATTTAACCCTCTTAGCAAGGCTGGGGCTGTGCTATCTGCTCTTGGGTGGAAGAAGAGCTGGAGAGGCAGAGCAGCAGTAGCCCAGCAGCAGGGCTGTTTTGAATCTGTGTTCTTGGATGCCAGCCTGAGCTAGAAAGGGGGACATACTGGTTGGGTGGCAGGGGAATAGGAATGAAAATGAACTCTGGGCTCTTTGTGTTGAAACATGTCTCCCTAGAACTGACTGGACTAATCCTGCAGGACTTGGAGTGCCCTTGTCCTGACAAGCAGGGTTTTCAAGGCCGGCCTGGCTGGTCGGCAGCACTGAATATGCCCTTGCTTTGCACACAGCAGGCATGGGGAAAAGAGCCTGAGAAAAACAGTAGCTCCTGCTGCCAACTCCGTAAAGCAGCTGACTTCTCAGATGTCAGGCAGATCTGAAACATCAAAGGGGCTTCTCCTGAACTAGCTGACCTTTTATTACACATATGCTTTCGCTAATACCCAGCAGATTATCTTTGCCTTGTTTTTGCTCCTGTGTTCTTGACCCGTGGGAACCCTCCTGCTTTGAACATGCTCCATGATGGCAGAGAGGTGGCATTCGCAGTGACTGTGCTGCTGCAGGTGGCTCCCAGTGGGTGGCAGTTGTTCCCCTCAGAATTTTCTTTTGTATGTGTGTTACTGGAAATGCCTCCAAGCATGTGTCACCACCCCCACGCTTCAATCTGATCCCGAGCTATAGGTGAGCATCAATTCAGCAGACACTGAGAGAAAGTGGGTTTAGCCCCAGATGAACCATGTATTGCTGTGAATGCCAGAGTTGGCCATGCTTACACATGTGGTAAGCTGCATCCCAAGACCACAGAGGACAATAATTTCCAGCGGCTTTCTGTCTCCTGTGAGCAGTCTTGCTGAAATCCAGGGAAGTGGTGGTGGAAACCGATGTGAGAGGGGTGTTTCTGGGGGAACGCGTTGCTGGTAACTTCTGGAGATAAACATGATTATGAGATGATGCAATGAAGGAAAGCCAGCACAGAGGAGAGAAACCCCTTGCTTTTTAAGTACTGTTCTGCTGTGTCTCAAACATGCTTTCGCTGACCCCATCATGTGGTTCTTGTTGAGAGACAGCTGCACAACACTGCCATGTCCGCAAATTGCCTCTGACTCTGCTCCCAGGGCTGTCTGCAGCCTTGTCTTTCCTGAGTCTACTGTTCTGGTCCTGGACTTTTTGCAGCCAGTGCCTCCCACCTGCATTGTACTCTGTTATCAGTGATCCCCCTATCATGTTATAATCTGCTGGGATAACTTGCACCGCATAAGCAATTCTTGAAATGTGCATAGAGCTTATCCTTAGGGCAGAGGACAGGCACTCACAAAGAATCACTAGATTAAAAACTGTTCCTCTAGAAAATAAAGGGCAGAAAGCTTGTGTACTGTGTTGCTCAGACCATTATGAAACCCTGGTTTCTAGGAGAAGGGAGGAAGTGAAAGAGGTGGCTGCGTGAGCCTGCTTGCCTTGGCATACTGGACCAGACAGTGAGGGTCAGCTTCAGTCTTTAAGAGTCAAGACCCTGGAGGTCTGTTGCATTCACTAGCTATCACGTCATGTCAGCTAGGCGTGGAAGCTAGTGGCTTGAGGCTGTGCCTGTAAAAATAGGTGTCTGGTTCTCTCCACTGTCCTTTTTGTAGCCTTCAACATCCATGCAACTTGTGTGTCAAGTCTTCCCTTTGTGATCTGAATTCATCCTGCCTTCATAGTCAGCCCCAGGGAGACCCTTCAGTACTGAGTCGAATTATCCCCTAAACTGACTTCCATCTGCTTGGAACAGCCCGACTTTCAATGTGCTTGCACAGGTTATCCTCTTTGCCAGCAAACTAGCTTTCCTGTTTGAGCGCTGCACTCGCCAAGTGGCACTCAATTAGCATTTTCATTCCTGTTTAACCAGTTTGTTGCTTCCTGCATGGTCTGTCCTGCTTCTGTCCTGTTGCTTCCTGCAACAAGAGATGGGCTGCCCAGGAAGGCTGAAGTGCCACTGTGAATACGCTCATGTGCTACGTGGTGGAGCACTGGAGCTGACAACAAATAATCCTGTTGGGCATGGCTACCATTCAGAGTATTCTTTGCCTCTTTAGTCTCCTGGGCACCTACTGACTATCATCCCTGTACTACTCTTGAAAGAGGCAGGGGCCTCTGCCGTACCAGTACCAGAGAATCAAGCCCTCTAGTTTTTTTCCAGTTTTCTCAAATCACAGTGAGTTTTCCTGAATGAAAGTTAGGTTTTAATGTTGGACTTAATCCTTAGATAGTGAGGTTGATGGTCAGGCACTCTACAGACAGCAAAACCATAATGATTTCTGTTGTTATCAAGAATACAAATAATAATTGATTATAGTTACCTCAGATTTGCCATCTCAGAAGGAATCTGGGAGCTACTGGATGAGGCATAGAAATATCAGGCAAAGCTATACTTGTAGGAGATAGGCATGAATTGTATGAAAGGCAGCTTGTTCTGTATAGGGATAGCTTTGCCTAGGTTATGAAATATTACTGAAACAAAATTGGAACAATCCAGATAGGTCATGCAACAAGATACGTGATTTATGAGGGTAAAGCCAACTAAATATTGTCTTAATAACATACTATTAAATACACATTACAAAATTTGATATGTCCAGGAGCACATGGCCTGAGAGCCAGTGTTCCTATCTAATTAAGTGGTTTCTACTCATTTTCCAACACATTGCATAGCCACAGAAAGTGTAGAAGCACTGTTTTGGGAGGTTACTCTTCTGGCTACAGGTAAAGGTATACAATTTACAGAAGCCTCACTTCTGCACATCACCTTTGTTTTGACTGCCTGAGCAAAGAATGATTGATGTTTTAAGCTAATACACCTTATATAAGCAATGGCAGCCAAAGAGCCAACAAATGTTTGTTTCTGTTTCCCCTGCCGCAGGGAAACTAACCTCTGCAGAATGGGTGGTGGCAATATCTTAATCACAGCTAATAATGGCATCTCCATGGACCAAAAATATAGCCAAGCACAAGCATAGAGGTACTTAGACTTTCCCTCCTGTAGCAAGGAAGGGAAATGGTGTAAGACTTCCTGTACTTCATTTACTTGAGTTACCTAGATGACCTTTCCAATGCTAATTAAGCTGACTCAGAGTATAAGGTGTGATATGAGTAATTCTTGAACACACAAAAAAGCAATAAACATACATACAGAGATCTGAAAGCTTAAATTGCTTTCCCTAATGCTGAGAATGTCTGTCCCCTAAGGTAAATGCCACCAAACAATGCTGGATTCCTGTCAAAGTGGCAGCTGATGGCCATTCTGGGAGTATGACTACTGATAGTTCAGCATCTGACCATTTGGCCTGTTCTGTTTCTGCAGGATTCAGGCAGCCGTTCAAGTTGGCCTCTCTGAGCAGAACTCATTCCAGGGACTGAGGGGTGGAAAATCCCTTGTATATGACATACCTTTGACAGCCCAAACTTCTGTCTCCTCTTGAAAATTGGAAGGTGTCCTGTGCTTAAGTTTCTACATATGAGGAGATAGCTCTTTCCTGGGCTTCTAAGGTTTTGCCCCAGAGACCACAAAGTTCTTCCATGCTATTTCGATGGGAATCACATGAGAACATAGCATAGATATTTTGCTTATAATTGTGGTTTATGATTTCTGTCCTTCTCATTAATAACAAGCAAGAGGAACGAGCAAGTGGTCTTTTGGTGTTGGAGCTTGCTTCTTGTGCTTGTGACCATGCAAAATCCATGGGGTGTTGCATCATCACTCTGTATCCAAGCAGAGTGATACCTGGTGATACTCCAGGTGATACCTGGAGTGCAGGGGAATTTGTGAGGAATGTCACAGCATCCTAGAAAGCACTCGAACCTGCAAAGAAGACCTGTTCTGTTACAAAGTCAACTGAAGTCTCCAGGAATGATATAATCATGTGAAGGGAGACCAGGGTTAAATTACCAAGTCAATAGACATCATTTGGAGGAATGCAGCCCTGAGGTGAAAACAGATAGCAGTACTAGGGTGAACCAGAGTTCATCTGAATTACAGGCACTATGCATGAGATTAACAGTGTTTTATGCAGAGCAGTTGAATGGATGCACAGCCAGCAAGCCCCTGTAGAAGTGGGGTAGGCAGGTGGTTATGTGTTGATGTCTAAAGCAGGGCAATAGGTTATTAGTCTTTAGGGGCAAACTTTCATACAGACTGCATTGCTGGGCTGGGTCCCGGAGGAACATACAGGAAAGAGGACCACTGCTTCCTACACCAGGACTAGCTTGCATCTTCTACTGCAGCACAAATACCACATCAGTGTCCTAAAGCGCTCCATTAGGAGGAAGAGGTGCCGGGGTAAAAAGATGCAGTAGTGGTGGGATTAGCATGATGCTACTGGAGGAGAGATGCAGGTCGTGTAAATACTGTTTGTATCAGTGGACCTCCATCCACCTCCTGTTTGTCATCAGCAAATGGACTCACTCCACCTATGTTGTCTCTTCATCCCATTCTTTGATCACACACAGAGAGTCAAACAGCTTGGTCTGTGCCCCCGTATTCTATGACTGCTGAGGGGGAGGCAGTTTGTCTGTCATTTGTATTCTGCTGTTTGGAAACATGAAGTGGAGAGGGGAATTGAATTTAAATGCAATGTTTTGGGGTCATGTTCTCTGATGGTGCAAATCAGCACAGCCTCAGTGAATTCAATTAGTGATGCTGACCCCGGAGTTATAAATGTTGGTAAGTCTCTTGGGGTGAGTACTATGGCAGCATGCAGAAGAATTTAAAAGAGCAAATTTTTCCCCCCAGTTTTTCATAGACAACATTCAAAGAAATGCTAAAAAAGTTGCCAGTCTTTGGGTTAAAGTTCTTGAACCAAATATCAGCTGCACTGAACACTCCTGTTGGCCTGCACCTCAGAGCAACCCTCAGTGTATGCACTAGACTGTCATGTTCAAAGGACTATTTTCACACTAAAAATCCCTTTGAGTTAGATTAACAAATGACAATTAAGCTGCTCCAAGTTCTCATGAGAATCCTACAGGATATACCAATGTGGGGACATATGAGTACTCTCATTTTTTCTTAGAGGAAATCCCGTCACCTTCTATGCATAAAGAATTGCAACAGAAGGGTCTATATGGAGTCACAAAGGAGATGCTTCCTGTGCATTTCAGTTGGCAACAACAGACAGGATTCCCTCTCAATATAAGCATATGAATGTCCTCTGCAAGTGCATGGAAGTGCCAGAAGGTCTTGGTGTGCCGTCTTTCGATTAGCTTTTTTTGGAGGTGACTTAATTTTCGTTTCCAAGTGCAGCAGGTCTCTTCTCAGTCACTGATAGTCAGAAACTCAGGAAGACTGGATGTGATTTACAATTTGAGGGCCAGCATAATCAGGGTCAAACACTGAAGTAATAGCAACTTTCACAGTAACAACCAGTCTTTCATTTCTAGATCCCCATGCCTAGCTCACTAGAGTAGCTTCAGGTAAATTTTAACAGAAAAAAGTTCTAGACCAACTAAGCCAAGTGCCAGAAATCCCAGAATAGCAAAAGGTCTGGCAGGAAAGAAAGTAGTCTTTCTATGCCACCTTCCTCCCAAATACACCCATAAAAGCTAAATCAGGAAAGATAAGAAATGACTGGTCTTCATTCTACCTTTACTTAGAGCATCCTTACCTGAACTTAATAGTTGGCCACAACAGCAAATATCAACATGAACAATGGCACAACAGCAGCTGTAGCTCAGCTATTCCAGTCTATATTTCAGGAGAAACCTTTCTTGGGGGTTAAACAAGCCTTTATCCTTCATTTTCCCAGTCCCTGTCTCAGTAATAGCAGTAGAGGCAGCATATCCTCCTGCCTCATGTGATTTTTAGACTGGACATTAGGAAGCACTTCTTTACCAAGAGGGTGGTCAAACACTGGAACAGGCTTCCTAGAGAGGTGATTGATGTCCCAAGCCTGTCAGTGTTTAAGAGGCGTTTGGACAATGCCCTTAACAACAGGCTCTAACTTGATCAGCCTTGAAGGGGTCAGGCAGTTGGACTAGATGATCATTGTAGGTCTCTTCCAAATATTCTATTCTATTCTATTCTATTCTATTCTATTCTATTCTATCCTATCCTATCCTATCCTATCCTATCCTTCTCTCCTCTCTGAATCTGGATAGTAGGGAAAAGGGAATGAGAGTCTCAAAGGGCACAAGTGTTTATTGAGGCTATGGGTAGCAGATTTCAAGTGAAGCAGATGCCAGAGCAGTCCACACATGCCAGGCTGTTAAGGAAATGCAGCTCAGGAGTGAAGCGCATTAACAGCACTGCAGAGTCTGCTTACCCAGCACCTGCCTGCTTTGAACATGCCTTGAATCAAATACATGAGCCTGTAGCTGCTCACAAGTGTTTAATTTTGAAAGCCCTGTAGGAATCTGCTTTTCCTCCCCTCCCCTTCCCCCAAGCCTTTCGCCTCAGTGACTCTGCTGTGTGGGCTGGGAGCGGGATGCTGGGAGCGGGATGCTGGGAGCAGGATGCTGAATCTCTGCTACCCACTCTGCTCCCAGATGGGAACAGAAAGGGTGCCATCGTGGCAGGAGTGTCATTGCTGCCCTGTGCAGGCTTCCACTTCCACAGAAGACATAAGCTGTGTTTGCACGCAGGGAGTCTCTGTTTTGCATGCCTGTTTTGTTCAATAGCTATACCTCTTCCGAGTGTGCAAGCTGAACTGAAAGCTGGTAGAAACAGAACCTCCATCAACTTAAGAAGAATTGTTCCTTAGTTATATCCATAAGCTAAGAAATTGAAATGAGGGAGGAAAAGTTAAACTTGTCATTATTTGAAGTGTACTGAATGGAATCCTGTTATTAAGTAACACTCTCTGTGTATGTACATAGTAAGAGTGAGTGTATTTGCATGTGTGTCTGTTTTTCCCACCAGTCCCACCATATTTATCTTGTCAGGCAGGTGAATGCTCATATTTTGCAGTATTTTTTCAGCACTGGTAAGGGTACATGATGCTCCTGAAAGACTTGATGCTTTGCATAAGTACAATTTGATGTGGCCAGTTCTTTTCATATAGAAGGCAGAGGTTGCTTGTGTTTTTAAGGCAGTAACTATGCTGTCTATTTTACTTCCCCGATAATATGCTAACCTAGGGTTATAAGTGTTACGTGATTTCCTGGCTTGCAACATTTAAGCACTGACTACGCTGTTCCAGAACATGGGTAGCTCCTGCACACCCTTTGTTCGTCTGTAAACTTTCCATCCTGTTTGTTGACAGGTGGCTCTTCACTCCAGTCAAGGTCTGAGAATCTCCAAGCATGCTGATTCCACCATAAGTCTGGAAGATCTGTTCCAGCACTGCACCACTCTCACTGTGATTTTCTTTTCCTTATATCTAGTCAGCATATCCCCTGCTGCAACTTCTCAACAATCAACACGGATTAAGCAGAATATTTCGGCTAGGGTTTCATGAGTCTGAAATATCCCCGTGGCTGTGTTGGAATAATTTAATTTTGCAAAGTCTGAAATACTTTATTTGTATTTAGATCTTTTCTAATGTGTTGAATACTTTAAAATGAAGCTAATTTTATATAAAATTCGAAGCTCTCAGTCATCCTAAACTTAAGGAAACAACATTTTCACTTTTTCACTTAGGCAAATGTTGTTTTAATGATTTCTGAGGATTTTTCACAGAAAATTATCAAAGCCAGCCTTTGACTTTGTATATTTTGGTATTTCAGTGTGTTTGTTTTTTTTTTTTTTTTTTAAAGGATGTTTTAGTCAAAACATATCCCACTGTATCAGTTCAGGAGCCCATGGAAATGTCTGCACGATCAGGTACAGGTACATCTAGTGCTAACTGTGCACTGGTGAAACATGAGTTAGTTTTGGTCCAAATCCTTTAGTTAGTGAAGGTCCAGGCTCCACAGGAAAACTTGCTGAGATAGAGATAGCTCTCTCTTCTTTCATGTTTACGGTCTAGATTCATTCTGCGTAACTATGAACTCTAAGTAGGCTAGCGACTCCTTGTCCCTCTGTTGCCTCTGAGGAGAGAGAAGCATCTACAAAGGGCAGCTCAGACCTCGTCTGAGCTGGTTTCCCACCAGAGGTGTCTGCCTCCCTATGATAACTACCCAAGGATCGCAGCTTGATCCAACTGCTAATTTAAATGCTTTACAGAAGTGGCAAAAATCCATTGCAACAAACAAGGACTCAAATTCCCAAAAGGCAACTGCCTTTTGCCTATTGCAGGTATTTTCATTGTCTGTTTTAAGATCCTAATTTAGAAGCCATTCGTAAAATGGACATTAAAAACTTGGTTTGTTATCCAGAGAATGAGGAATGAGGGGATGTCTCCAGAGTACCAATGCTGAAGCTAGTGGTCTGCAGCAAGACAGTATGAACACCTTCCCTCCCAAAGAAGGTGGACAGAAGCAGAGAAGGTGATACTTGTACATCTTTCAGTGGTGGTTTGAGCTTGCTTTTCTAAAGGATATTGGTGTGAATATCCATTTTCTGTGAGAAGGCTTTCCAGAAGTGCTAAAGCAAGCTCGTTGCAGAGTTGGTGGTGAAAATGAAATTTGGGATGGCAGGTTTCATCCCCAGCCCTGGTTTCTGGTCTGTTATCACCTCCCTTTCATCTGATGCTCCCCATGTTTTTTCAGTGCAGTGTAGGGAGAGGAACAATTTGCAACTGAGTGGCACTGAGGTGTTCTGCCTCCATCGCCAGAAGGCTTAGTTTTGCTTTTTACTAATTACAGGAGTTGAGCGGCTGTTTAAAATGCAACAGTATGATGTCAGTGTCCTGTGGAACGTATGGGCCCAGGAGAAAGGTCTGACCTGAGCCTCAGCTGGTGTCCCCTGACGTCAGACCAACTACACCTGTTTAGAGCCGCTGAGGGAGCTAGTCTCTTGTGTGCAAAGCTAAGCTGTTTGCCTAAAGGGCAGCCTCAGCCAAGCTGAAGGACTTGTTTTAAGAATGAGGGAATGGATGGTTCTGTACTTCACACGTATTTTTTGCAATGTTTGCATCAGCTTAGTGATATAGTCTCGAGAAAGGGAGAAAGCAAGCCTTCCCTGATGACTCCAGTGGTGCATGTATTCTTTAGCAATCCCCAGAAAGGGAATGCTGGCTTCCTATAGTGAGAATTTCCTGGAGTTAGAAGCTGATTAGCTTCCCAGGGTCACAGAGTCCTCTGACTCTTCTGCATTGTCAGAACAAGTAAATACACAACTGTGCCAGGGACAACGAGACTTAGATGGCCTCTGTTCCCTAGAGTTACTGCACCAAATCTACAGCTGGGGAAAGGCAGCATAATTCTGCTTTTGCTGCATTCTCCTGTTTGAAACTTCAGCCCTGAGGATTCGTTTATCAGCTCTTCAATATGCCAATATGCCATATTTCAATATGAAAATTCAGCATGTTACAATGCTAACTGGAATGACGTTTAATTTTAGAAGACACCTCCTTTCTATGTGTAGGAAGATGGGATTTGCTGTGCGCTGAAGTGCACAATAAGGCTGTTATCGAACATTCCCATGCTGGTGTGAATTAGAAGCAGCACAGTTTTAAAATCAGCAAAGCTGCACCCACTTAAAACGGGTTTACTTTCAAAGTCTTTACAGGGGCATTTTGCACTCAAGTGACCAACTAAGTATTGAGGGTCATCTTTTCTCTGGAGCCACATCAGTTTATATCTGCTGAGAACCTGACTTTCAATGTGTATTCTACCAAGCGTGTCAGATTTGCTAGGCTGTTTTGCAGTAAATGCCTAAAGGCTCGTACAGTGCCTGGAACAATGCATAATAACAGGTCTTGGATATGCCCGTGACCAAGCAGAAAAGATCACTTTCTGGGGAAGGAATGTGAGGGAAGTCATTCACAGGGAGAGGGAGGACTTTTTGGATCACTGCTAAGGGGAGGGAGGGAAAGGGGAAGAAAGGGAAGAACGGCCCATGAAGCTCCCCATTACAGGAGCTGTGCAAGAGCTAGTGCAGAGGAGGATGAGTCACCTTCAGGCTTTGGCTTGGGTGGCAAGGGAGGCGCTTCCACCTCCCAAACTCCCCCTCCTTTTGCTTTATCACTGCTTTTCTGCTCTCAGACTCTGTGGTGACCCTCTATTCTCTGTTCAGAGAGGGATGGTGGCAGTGCCACACGTGTGGGAAGAGCAGAGCAGGGAAGCACAGCACCTCCTGTGGGGATCTCAAAGTCATGCCTCTTTGCTGTGCGTTCTATCTTCTGTTAGAGGACTGGTCTAGGGGTTGTGGGTAAGTCTGACTCTCCCATGTTTTATGTAGTCATTTATGCTTACAGAAGTGGGGGAGGAAGAACCAGCAAATCAAAGCTTCTCCATTTCTTTACACTAGAGTTTGCTTGCTTTGCATTATGTTCCACAGAGAGAAACTGCTGCACAGAACACTAAGCAGAGACTTTCAGACCTGCGCATTTTTGGCACTGCAGTCGATATACAAGACTGGAGGCAGTGAAAGGGACATTTCACCTGACTTGAACTATCTAATACTTAGGCATAAAGTCTGAGTTAATTGTCCAGGCTCTTTCTTTTGTTAGTAGAAACCTAGGCGCTGCTAACGGGTGATTCATGCCACCCTATGGTAGATCTGACAGATAGGCATGGTGACTCACCTCCTAATAACCCTAGTATGTCTCCACTCGCTGTGGGTTTGCAGAAGACATCTAACTTCCAGGTGGGTAAACTTAGGTGAGATGAATCTTATCTCAGGAAGGAATTTTTGCTGCCATCTCTCACCTTCCTCTGCAAACACTTCCAGTGAAACATGTGCAGTAACTTGTGAAGAAATATGCTTTTCAGTATGAAGCAGGAGCTCCAAAATGAATATTGTGAAATGTCAGTGGCTTTACGTGTGTACCTATGGCCTGCATGTAAGGGAGTAACCATTAGACCTGGAGTGGCAGCCTGGAGGATGTCAGCAGTAGAAAACCACCAGTCCAAGTGCTCGGTTTGTTTTCACACACACAGATTTAGTTATAGACTGAGATCTGAGTGGTTCCTCTGAAATCCACAGAAAAATTGTATTTATACCCAAGGAAGATTTTGCCCTATCACGGCAAACCAGAATAATCAAATGGCCAAATCAACATGAAAAAAAACCCAGCCCAAACACTGTAAACAGCACTATTGTTTTGGAAGTATCCATCTCTTATGACTACTTTAGAAGAAAAGAATATTTCTCTAATAGTATTAAGTATAGCCTTCATGCATAGGCGAGGTACTTTTTTCAGACTACCAACAACGGGGAAGATGTCAGATGTGCTGTATCTTCAGACCAAATGCACAAACATACTAGACGTGAAGATTTATTCCTAAATTCCTGTTTATTCCTAATTTGAAACTAGCTGACTGGATGTCTGTTCAGTAGATTCCAATCTGAGCAGTATTACACAAGGGATCAGTCCATGAGTTTTAGAGAGCTGAGGAAAGTTTCTCACGTGCATAAATAGTATCTGATTTGATTATTAAGGGTCCTCTCATGTTCATTTTAAACCACTGAATAGTTGCTTATTTGAACTTATCCTATCATTGGCAGAGAGTTGTCTTCAGATATTAAATTAAATATGTAGAAACTTCTTTAAAAACATTATGCGAAGTTGTACTCACAGTACTGTTGTGCCACTGACAGGTAATGTGGATTTTGCCAAATATACAGCACATTACAGGCCTCTAGTGGTAGAAATAAAAAATATATATAATAGGATCTATCCCTGTAACAGTTCCTGATGGTACTTATTGCAGTCTTAATCAATTGCATAATGCTTTCTGTTTATAGATTTGGCCTGCTAGTTTGCTCACTTGAGGGAAATGGAAATTCTGCAGAAGTCAGATGTCAGTGACAATTTTCAGTTAATCTGAAAACGACAATAAGACAGTAAACTAGGTTAAAAAAGAGAAAAGTACATGGTGTATAGCCCTACTCTTGCTCAATTTCAAGGGCTATTTGCAGTACCCAGAAGAGGCAGAATGCAAGCCCTCCCTGTGAGTCTGGCAGGTTACAACCATGCCCCACCATATATGCTAAGGCTCAAGCCTTAGCAGTGCTTTTTCTGCCAGGTCTGTGCACGCACAGAGCCCTGTCAGTACATCTCAAATCCTGGCCATTGCCTGGTTGGTATCATCTCCCTGACAAATTCCAAGGTGTTAGTTGTCCAGCAGCATCCTCCTTTCAGTCTTTGTAAAGGAGCATACCATCCTGCCAGGCTGATCTGGCAGCATTTAACACTTTATTTGCCCAGGACAAATTTATTGGTCTTGCACAAAGTATAAGACAGTGACTAATCAACTCCCAGAGTGTTGTTTGGTTGTTTGTTTTGGGTTTTTTGACAATTACAAATTTTCATTAATATTAAGAATAATATTCTCAAATGTAGTTTAATTTCTGAGATAAACACGAAGTGAATTTTTACCTCCAAAGGCTGGACTTCTGCACCATTCCCACTACCTTCTTTCTTCTCAAGCTTGTGTTCAAAAGGATCTGAGAACGGCAGGTGAAGAACAGAAAGAGAGGTGATTTGGAGGATGTGAAGGTAATGATTCCTGTGTTTTGGTTAGTATTAAGTGGAAAGTGATAATGAAACCCAAAGAAGATTGGGGGTGTGGAGGGAAATTATGTCTGCTTAGTAGAACAGCGATAGTAATACCTGCATATATTAAACACTGATGGTAACAAGGCTGGTGGTTGTTACACAGCATCTCTAAATGGAAGGATCTCAAAATACTGCATAAATGTTAGTGAGCGAGTAAGGCTCACGGGTTGCATGTAAGGAAGTTATCCCTGTTTTATAGGAGTGATACCAGTGAAAGAGTAAAGGTAAACACAGCCCAGCTCACACAGGAATAACTCAGAGCTGCGGGCTGTGATGAACTGGACTGACGTGGTATACACCAGGATCTAGGCTCTCCAAATTGTAGTGCATGCCTCAATCGCAGCATTTCACTACATTTTTAAGGAAGTTAATGGTGTATTAAATATCGTTGATAGAAGTACTCTTCGTAAAAAAAAGTGAGGAGTGTCAGAAGTGATTGAAGTTAGATAAATTATTCCAGTCTTTTTTCTACTTAGGTGTTCTTTATTGAACAATGGGATTCATCACTGGTCACTGCATTTTAGTGAAGAAGAAGACAAATTTGACAGGCTTCAGAAGGGAATGACAGAAGTGCTATATATTTGGGGAATAAAGAGCTGGGGAGGAAAGCTTAAGCAGACCGGAAAAGGTCAGTCTGGAAGATAGGTGACTGAGGGGACGTGTAAGCAAAATCTCTGTGGGACCACAGGCCATGGAAGAAGTGATGGCAGAAGAGGGTAAAATTCTGTTGAGGTAGGCATTTGTGTGAGAACATCATGTTTGGAAGTGAACATGTTACTGTAAGATGCATCCTCTTGTGCTTAAATTTCTTTAAATCCTCTTGTCTTGTCTTATCAGGCAGGGGAGGAAGTATTTATGTTGTTGAAGTTTGTCAGGTAGAGTAAAAAAGAACCTGCTCATTTATTGCTTTCTTTTTTGGTTTTCCTTGTTACACTCCTCTATCCTGTCGGGGGGATGTGTGAGTTGTACCATTTTGGTACAAAGAGCACTCACATTTCTCAAACATTCCCACTCACGATCCACAGTGAAATTCTAGTGATCTGCAGCCACAAGCTTGGAAACAATCGCTCTTCCTGTTACCTGTATTCACACACCTGTTTGTAGCTGTGTTTGAAGACAAGTTCAGTGTCTTCAGTTGCTGTCCAGCGAGATGAAATCCAGTGACCTACTGGAAGTCACATCTACTTCAGGAAATTCTGTGGGAAAAGGGAAAAGTCCTACCATACTATTAAGTAGTACCTGGTTATGATAAAAGACTTCCTTCATTTACTCCTATAGTCCAGTTGCAGGGCATCCTGCCATTATTGCTAAGCCAACTCAAGCCAACTTTTTAAACAGATTGTTTTTGCAGCAGATGCAGCTGCTTAATGTTCCCAAAGTACAGAAGAAGAGACTGTCATGTCTGAGACATGAATAAAGGCTCGTGGCTACATGGGGAAAGAGAAATTCAGCTAATAAAATAACTGACACCAGTCCCTAGTGCACAACTGAGCCCTGGCATCTATGGCTGACTTCCAAGTAGCTCACAGGGAGTGAATGTTTGCCTGAGATCTACGTGGTATCTCTGACTGATAGTCCATCTAAGTGATTTATAAGGACCCAACAGAAGTGATTCCCTGATACTGCTGTGGGGAAGGTTATTCTATTAATTTAGGACCACAACTGGCCTATCCTCTTTATGACCAATCAGTCCCTCTCATAGGGGTGGAAACCTTCTTGCCTCCCCTCCACTGCTAAGTGAATTATCTTACTGTATCGCCAGCTTCCCAGAATATGACTGCAAGCACTCAGATGTCACATTAGGCCCTTCACTCGTCACCTTTTACTGTGGCAGCTGTTGCTTGGCTAAGCTGTTACTCATGGTGAGCAGGGCTGGGCGGATGAGGCTGTGAAATCCCAAAGTGAGTCTGTTTGTAAGTGGGGTGGGAGGGACCTACTGATGAATTATGTGGAGGGCAATTATGGCACGGCACAAACCAGCCTGATGACTTACTTATGCTGGCAACATGCTTTCACTTCTCAGAGTCCTAAATGCGTACCTTTGGATATGCTTTTGCAGGGAGCAACAGGAAACTTTTAAATGTGTGCTTCTGCTTCCCTACTTAGTACAGAGATGGAACTATTAACCTGGGGCTTAGCATATTATTCTAATTTGAGTGCACAGTCTCTTTAGTCTTAAGGAATCCTGTGAGCCACGTGAACATTTTTTACAAAAATAGGTCCTTTTTCTTTTATCTGCTTTCTTTATGTATGTCATTAGTTTGGGCATTGATAGCTATACAGTCATTATATCATGTTTTAATTGTCTAAATCTCCTCATGACAGAAAGACTTCCTTGATATGCTAGACATGAAGGGAACAAGTTGTACACCATCCATTTTTTTAACAAACAAATGAGACAGAGGTATGTGATCTGCATACTCAGAAATAGTCTTTCCGATGTTAGCATCTGCTTTGTATTGCATTGTATCTCCTGTGACAGGGATCAGCATTTTCCTCTCAGGACAGTAGTGTGTTGACTTCCAGTTAGGAGTATACGCTATCACTAAGAGTGTTTTTCCTATACTGGTATATAGAAAATTGTGTCCCAAAGCACTGGAGGGCAACAAGGACAAAACTGCAAGCCCAGGAGCATGTACAATCCCGACTGGATCAGTTCCAAACTTCTTACAATAGTTAAAATAGGAAGGAAGGCTGAAGTATATTGCAGCTTGAGGTATACTGAGCTACCAAAGCAGGATTGCTAGTCCACATCATCACTCAGGATTTGGCTGATAGCCTGTGAATATGACAAGACCTATGACTATAGGCTAGGTTAACTTCCCCTAGTACGCAATGCTATTGCAGGGGAATGGAAAGCAGTAGGTTTCCTATTGCTGCATACTGCAGCAGGAGGGGAAAGAATTCCTGCATGTTACTCTGGCTAATTTGTTGTCACTTTTATGAGGACTGTACTAGCCAGCAGCAACAGTGACATTAATGATGCTTCCCATGAACACATTGTCTTTTATCTGAAGATCTCCAAGCATATGTAAACAGTAATTAAGCTTCATAACACCTCAGGGAGTCACAAAGGATTCACATCACTTTTACAATGCAGCTCTGCAGCTGTTTGACTGCATATGGCCTTGCTAGTTATTGATTGATTCACCACTAGCCTAAGGAGTCTGACAGAACTGGAGTCCTGCATCCTTTTTCTGCAATAAATGGAGGGGGAATAACATTTTTTTTCCCCAGTGATCATCCATGCTGTTTTCATTGCTGTGAGAGCAGAATGTAGAATCCAGCCAAAGTCCTCCCCAGTAACGAAGTTGCCACTCTTTCAGTTTGAAGGAAGGTATGTTGCTTCAGTAAAGATTTCATGTCACTATACCTTTTGTTGTGAGTTATATTAACTCAAGGCAATGTCTTCTATTTCACATAGGCTGTGCATAGAGATTAAGGACGGGCCATAACAAAACTGAATCTTTTTTGCTATTGTAAATGTAAGGCAATTTCAGGAAGGTGTCTACTGTTTTCCAAACAGTAATTGCATCAGAAGGACAGAGATCAGGACATTATGTACTACCTCTTGGCTACACAATCCAGCATTAGAAGCTGGAAAGTTGAATTGTTCATTTTCTGGCTTCTGTAAATATCTGCTCTATTTGGCTTCCAGAACACTGGGAGCAGATGTACCAGATCATTAAAGGAGGAAAGAGGATTTTGCATCCTCAATTTTTATTGCTACTGCGAGTACTTTGGTAGTCACTGCATGGGGAATTCGACCCTGCAGGACTTGCAATCTGCATGTTAGACACAATCAAGTGCTTTGCAGACATGGGCAGCATAAAGGTAGGAGTAGGCAAAATGGGAATAGAAAGTAAAGTGGTAAGAGTCAAGGAGGCATCCTGGTTTGGCAGTTGCCTGTTGACCACCACATGCCAGTGATTTGCAGGCATAATTAGAATGAAAGGTTTGAAGATGAAAAGGAGTGAGACAGTAGCCATACTAATTTCTGTGAGGAGGTTTCTCGGGCTGACAGATGTTGGTGTGGTAATTCAGGGCATCTGATTTCAAAACCAGAATACACGTTTGCTTCTAATGCCAGCATTTCAACTACAAGAGCATCCTCTTTCCTGTAATGGGAACCTCAGTCATTTGTAGGTGGCCTGCACAAAATCTATGCACCATTTATATCCCTCTTCAGCCTCTGAAGTAGCATCTGCTATGACTGGCATGTTTGATCAGCTAGGTGCACATAGTGGAGGAATATCAGAAGGTAGGGTACAGACAGAAAAAAAAAAAAATCCCTTCTCCAATAGCAGTGGATGCTCAGTGGCAAGTACTATTATGTACTTTCCTGTCGATAGGAACAGCTGGTCAGAATTAATTTCTCAGTTCAGTGCTGTTGGTGGTTTTGTGTGGGAGTGAAATGGAAGAGGAAAATTCTCAAAAGAACCGAAACATTCAAGTATGACAAAGAGAGAGGTTAATAAAGGTTTTGTATTGCCTTGATTTTGGATGGGAAAACAACAGATCAGACAGTGGTGCAACCCACCCCCCACCTCTATTGGCCACTCGGTGCTTGGTGTGATTTCCTGTCCCTGAGCCACATACCAACCTAGGAGAAGTCAGGCATGAATTTCGAAAGACAAAGAACCAGAGCATTAAGGCACTCCCTTAATGTGCCTAGATCCTGCTTCCCCTGTCGCTTGGAAACAGTAACAACAATCAATCACTCCCTGATAGCCTAGTACATCTGGATCTGGATCATGGCTCAAAGGGGGCTGATACCAGAACTCTGAGATCGAGCAAGTTCTGGACTTGCACAACTGGTGGAAAGTACCAGAGTATCCCCTCATCTGAGTTGGGCTGGAGTGGAAAAAATACCTGATGAAAGTCAATTATCTTGGACCCTAAAAGCAGCAATTCTGGCGAGTCCCTTTGAGCTCTTCTTGATTGCAGTGGGCTGTGACCAGCATCTCCCCTGAGTTGGGACACTGCTCAGGCAGACACCTTGAGGATTAAAAGGCCAGGGCGGGTCAATTGCCCTTGAGTCTCAGTTATCGCCTGCTGAGGAATGCCAATGCATTGTACTTACTCCAAACTTGAAGAGGGAAGTTTTAACTGTAGGCTAGCCTCTCTCTCATCTATCTCTCTATATACACATTAGCTCTTATGACTGTGGATGTTCTTATAATTTACTGGATCCAAATATTTGTCTGTGCACGTGTAAAAAGGGGCACCAGTTGGCTCACTGGAGTTGCCGATGGTAAAGGGACCTTTGGTGCTAGCAGTAAAAAACTTGGATGTGGGTGGGTGTGCGACCCCACCCCTCAAGTGGTGTGTGTTTGTACGTTTGTGCTTATATGTGTATGTGTTGATTTGGGATACCGTACAGTAAGTTAGTGTGAATCACATCACCAGTCACAGTCCACCTCTGAAACAATATTGATTCAAGACATGGTGAATGGTTAGTAGATTTTGAGATGAAAGTCAAAGGTTTCTGAGTTCTCTAGGCCTAGAAGTTGTTTGGGAATGCACTTTTGGAGACAGGACTGTTTCAGGATCCTACAACCCAAAAGGCAGGTCCTGCTTAACAACCCTGATCATCTTCTATGAGAAGGTGACCCAGCTTGAGGGATGAGGGAAAGGCTGTGGATGTTGTTTACCTGGACTTCAGTAAAGCCTTCAACACCTTTCCCACAGCATTCTCCTGGAGAAACTGGTTGCTCATGGCTTGGATGGGTGTATGCTTCACTAGATAAAAAAACTGTCTGGAAGGCCAGGCTCAAAGAGTGGTGGTGAATGGAGTTAAAACCAGTTGGCGGCCAGTCACCAGTGGTGTTCCCCAGGGCTTGGTATTGGGGCCGGTTCTGTTTAGTATCTTTATCAACGACCTGGATGAGGGGATTGAGTGCACCATCAGTAAGTTTAGACAACACAAAGTTAGGTGGGAGTGTCGACCTGCTTGAGGGTAGGATGGCCCTACAGGGGGATCTGGACACGCTGGATCGATGGGCCAAGGCCAATGGTACGAGGTTCAACAAGGCCAAGTGCCGGGTCCTGCACTTGGGTCACAACAACCCCATGCAGCACTACAGGCTTGGCGCAGAGTGGCTGGAAAGCTGCCTGGTGGAAAAGGACCTGGGGGTGTTGGTTGACAGTCAGCTGAATATGAGCCAGCAATGTGCCCAGGTGGCCAAGAAGGCCAACAGCATCCTGGCTTGTATCAGGAATAGTGTGGTGAGCAGGACTAGGGAAGTGATCGTCCCCCTGTGCTCAGCACTGGTAAGGCCCCACCTCAAATAGTGTGTTCAGTTTTGGGCCCTTCACTACAAGAGAGACATTGAGGTGCTGGAGTGTGTCCAGAGAAGGGCAAAGAAGCTGGTGAGGGGTCTAGAGAATAAGTCTTACGAGGAGCAGCTGAGGGAACTGGGGTTGTTTAGCCATGAGAAAAGGAGACTGAGCAGAGACCTTATCATTCTCTACAACTACCTGAAAGGATGTTGTGGAGAGGTGGGAGTTGATCTCTTCTCCCAAGCAATAGGACAGAGGAAATGGCCTCAAGTTGTGCCAGGAGAGGTTTAGATTAGATATTGGGAAAAATTTCTTCACCGAAAGGATTATCAAGCATTGGAACAGGCTGCCCAGGGAAGTGGGGGAATCACGATCTCTGGGGGTATTTAAAAGATGGGTAGATGTGTTGCTGAGGGACATGGTTTAGTGGTGGTTTTGGCAGTGTTAGGTTAATGGTTGGACTTTATTATCTTAAAGACCCCTTCCAGCCTAGACAATTCTATGACTCTAACGAGCACTGATGCTCAGTCACAAAAGCACGTAATGAGAGAAGATTCTTACCTCAAAGAACTGGTCAAGTAAGTAGGCAAGATTGACAAAAGATGGGTGTAGAAGCAAAGAAGACTCAATTCAGATGCTGATACATAGGTATTTAGTGCCACTGGACATGCCTTAAGATAGCTCTGATATCCATGTGGAGGTCACAAATATGGCACAGAGCCTGCAGGGATCCTTTGCCTACCAGAGCAGCAGAAAGTTGGGTGAGATACCTTAGGGCAACCTGAATGACAATAGGTTCCTATGTGTGGGCAGCTGAATCAGTCCTTAGAGCTCCCCTAAGTATAATAGAAGCTAAATCAGATGTAGACAGATTGCCATCTGAAATCAGTTGCCCAAGGTCACAAAGATAATAGCCTCAGAGCCAGAAGTGGAACCCTGGTCTTGCACCTGAATGGGCAGAATATGGCTGATATATCTGGACAGTAACTGCAGATCACCTTCACCTACTCCTGTGAGACAGGCAAGTTTTCCTTCTGTTTTACAGGTTTGGGAACTGAGGCATAGAGAGGCTGAATGACTTTTCTAAGATCACAGAGTATGCTTCATATATTATATGCAGAATAATGAAATTGAAAAATCTATGCTGGTAGAATTAAAATTCTGGGTTTTAAGACCATAATTTATGCAAGAACTGCTGTAATCTTCCAGTCCTATGCATAGAGACAGGCTGCTCAGTACCTCTGCCAAAACCTTGCTGTAATCTGTGCTAAACCTTCCAAGGTCTGTGCAATTGGTTGCATGATGTATAAGTGAGGCAATCAAGAAACAGAATCCCTGTGCCAGAAGGAGCTTCTTCCTTCAACTGCTTCAGTGTGCATCTTAAGGGCTTCTGTTTGCTCTAAACAGATAAGTATGAATTTTTTCATGCACAAGACCTTTGTGGAGTAGACCCACATATACTGAAAAGTTTGGTTAGTTTCTCAGGGTGTTTTAATGATGGTTGTCACCTGAAAACACTGTATTTCTCCCAAAATATGTAGGAGCTGGTAATTGCATATTAGCAAAACAGAGTCATTCAATTATTATTCTGCAGGAAATTTTGTTGCTGTAAAAACATCTATTATTACGTTACCCATTGTGGAGAGAGTATTCATAAAAACAGCTGTTATTTATTTCTGTTGTTAGCAATTGAAAGCTGATGTGATTGTTAAAGAGTGTGAAGTAAGGGAGATTACACAAACCTCTTTCAACAAATACGCTCATGAAGATGCCATTTCAGGAGTTCAGAGCTTCCTTTGGAGGACAGTCTTGCCAAGGAGCACGGTAGTGCTTCGTCTGCTGGTAGCGTTGACAATCTGATCCTGTCCTTGAACTTCTTATGACCTAGGTACATTCACCCTAGGAGGTATGTTATCCCATAGGTGGCTGTGGACCTTGTTTAGCAAGGGTGCACCTGTAGATATGAGCTGAATGACAGATTTGGGGTTTTTTTGCTTCCTTCCTGTGCTGTGGCATCCACAGCTCTGACATTTACACCTATTGAAGCTCCAGGACCCTTCATGCCAGACAAAGCTGGTCAGGAAAGTGCCACCTGAGATCTATGCTGCAAGCTAGTGGCGTTTGTCTTCCTTTGGACTTCATTCCTGGTCAGGTGGCATAAGTTTCATACATAAGTTACAAGTAATTTTAAAAATCTGCATATAAACCACTGCATATTAAAATCTGCATGCATAAACCACTTGAGAAGTTTGATTCAGTTAAAGTACATATGAAGTGAATTTGATGTCATTCAGGTTTTCCAAAGGCCAGGTATATGCAAATTTTAGAAGGTATCTGGCCACCTCCAATCTTTAAATGTGTGCTGGTAGTTAAGGTTGTGGTACCTTAACTGATTAGATATTCTTAGACCCAATTTAAAATTCCTGCTGCTATTATTTGGTGCTTTGTTGATTTCAGTAGGCTGGTGATATCACTTGAAGGTGTGTTCTGCTACAGAAGAGATCTTGTCTGTCACTGCTTTCACTGTCACCCCATGCATCCCTGCAATTTAGAAGCTGGTAAAGAAAGTCAGTTTGCTTGATTGGTAAACTTAGTCATTTTTTTTCAGGCAGATTTGTTGTTGCTTATTGGTGTTCTATAAGCGTGGCTTATACCTTTGTAACGCTGTGGAAATTAACATAAATGGGATATTGGATCTGAGACTTTCCTGCCCTATAGGACTTGGCCTGGATTCAGTGGATAACTGAAATAATAACATATTAATGGTTTAAAGATCGGAAAAGTAAAAAATAGATCTTATATTTGATTAAACAGCTTGATTAATAGCAAGAAGCAATTCTCATTTTTCAAGCAATTTTATCTATATTAAAAGAAACTTTGTAGGTGTGTAAGTAATTTTGATCTAAGAGAGTCAGTTAAATTGCTCACAGCTACAAAGAGCATTGCTACAAGAGATGAGGTTAAAACCCATTAGGTTTTGGACTTTAGATGTGTACCACAGTACATCTCCTTCGTATGAAGTGTAGGCAGGAAAAGCAAACCACACAGGTCTGTCAGATGCAATAAGCATCTGCTGTGGTGTTGAGAGCATCACCATGACACAGGCTGGATATCCAGATGAAACTGGCCCACTGCTCTTTGTATTTCTCAAGTATTGAAACAGGTCTGTTTTGTTAATTTGTGCTTTTAGTACGGTTTTGTTTGGAAGCTACAGCAATCACAGGACCAAATAACAAAACATGCATTGTCTAGAAGCTCTCAGAATTATTTTACTGTTGATATTTGTTATTAATAATGATTTTGTGGCAAACACCCATGTTATATGCAGGACATACCCAGATTTTAAAACAGTTAGAATATTCAGTCTTTTAAATCTCTGATTGACTTGTCTGCACTGTCACATATTGTACATAACTGAGTTGCTTACTGCTATGGCTGTAATCCATGTTGCTGCAATATCCTTCTTTCTTGACAAGTCACTGAATGAAAAACCCAATTCACTTTGGCATTCAGAACTCCCCTAATACTATTTCAGTGAAGGAGCGATGTTTTTTTCTGTTGAGCTTTTGCTGAAACTGAAAGCCCCAACAGCTTTTGTGTGTGATACCCACAGAGCTGCCCTCACAGTTGTACTCACATCCATCAAAGGACACCCATTCTTGGAGTGTAAAAGTACCACGTTACTGATGTCATCTCTCCATCTGCCAGCCATGCTAGTGAACATCTGCAACAGTACCACTGGGAATACTTCAGGTTTTAAAAAATTAAATACACTTAATGATTTTTTTTTTATAATTTCAGTTTACATGAACAATAAAATACTTTACCCCAAATGAAATGTGTTTGTGAAAATTCACTTCAGCTGATTTTTTTTCACCAGGGTAAAAAAGTTTGACGGAAGAGTTTGTGTCTGTAATTCTGAGTCTTATACATCAATATAAATAGATCAACAAACATTACTTAAAGTTACCAGATAGGAGTAATAAAATACAGTCCCATGTGCACATAATAGACAGACAGAAAGGGCTGGTCTGATTTATTACATCCATTGATTCACACAGATAAATCACTGAATCTTTTTAAGGACTTGGGCACCAAAGCTTTAGAAATGAAACTTGTTGGTTAATGAGCAATTATGAACTTCAAGAAAGAGCCTTTGTAGGAAGCTCTGCAAAAAATGGTATGTCCACTATCTTTTTCTCCCTGAACCTGAATCAAGAGCCTGGATCAACAAAAAAACCCCACCCAATATGACACCAAAGGTCAGTCAAACTTTCTCCTAAGCCTACACCCTAAACCACCTTTTCCAAGAGTATCTGTTTAATTTCTTTCATAATTTCCACAAGTCATGGAAACACAGTAGTTGTCCAGCAGCAACACCAAGTGATGTGTTTCAATGAAAAACTACCACCTCATGGTATGTCTAATTATCCTGCTTTCAAAAGCTAATCTTTGGCATTTTGCCCTTCAGAAGTGCTTGTGGTGTATCTGGTGACAGACACAAGACAGTGGGACAAGGTATGATGCTACACTCTTTTTTCCAGAGTTCTGCTGACTCACGTTCTCTGCATTTTTCCTTGGTACAGTTGCTGGAGATCACAGAGGGGAAACTTGGTATCACTCTCAAATGCCTCAAAATTTTTTCATATCTCTTTAAAAACAGTAAATGTGACTTCCCCAGGGTTAGAAGCTGGATGTGCTCTGCCTTCCCTAAGTGAGTGGGTGGATGTTCCCACGGTTCTCTGCTGTCTCATGTTGTGGTTTGGGCTTATTTTGAGTGTACAAAAGGCTTGTTGACAGCCCCTGTGATGGGCTGAAGGAGTGCTCCAAACAGACTGTTTTCCAGGGTCTTGTGCAGGCCTGATTCCTCATCTTTTACTATTTGAAAAGCTGTCATGACATATTCTGAAGGAACCTGCAGAAGAAATGCTGGCCTGGTTCCCACTTGGCCAGGCTCCCAAGCGTGACACTAAAGGTCAGTGGTTCACTCCTGTAGAATCCCAGTCCTCTTCCGCATTCGTTTTCCTCCTCTTTCCAGTCTCCTAATCTGATAAATCATGTGGGGAGAGGCAAGAAAGGGAGGGGGAGGAGTATGTGATGTAACCTCCGCTCTGGCAAAGTTACGAGACAGCACCACGGTGCCTGCAGCTCATGGTGGTTTTACGGTGGGTGCTGCTGGGAGACTCTCGAATCGCGCTTAAGAGGCGTGAAGATCCACCACATCTGTGTGAGACCCAGCAGGTGATGTACTCACCTCACTTGCGGAGAAGAAAGCCGAGCATAGCATCTGCTTAATGGCACGCGCTCTTGCAGCTCCTTGTTTTGCTGCCTGCCACATGCACCCGGAGTGAGGGGAGCAGCAGCTGAATGCTGAGGACAGCCCTGAAGAAAGGGAGGCGCGAAGCCAGCTGTGCTGCTGGGGTAAGTCTGTTCTGGCTTCCTGGCTTTTCCCGTTCATTACAGGCTGGCGGTGCGGGGGAAGCAGAGGAAGTGGAGTGGAGTGAGCTGGAACGCGTATGGATTGTTTGAGGGCATGTAACCGTATGAAATCCCTGCTGGATTGACTCTGAGCCAACTGATAATCACTGACTAATCTCTCTGCTGGCAGATTCTGCCCGGATTACAAGGGTGTGCGTCTCTGCGTTGGGATGCGTATGAGACGTGTTTGTGCTGAGGGTCTCAGGGTATGTGTCAGAGAAACACGCCAAAAAGGGGTTTGACTGCAGTGATTAACTGCAGGAGAGAAATTGGTGCAAGTATGCTTCTGTCACCAACACGGTGATACATGTGCAGTTGCATGTCAGTCCGTGAGGTCTGCAGGCAGAGGGGTGTAGGTACAGCAAGTTCTTTTGCTTGTTACATTTCACCAGAGTAAATCTGTATGCAATTGGGATACAGCAAAGCCTTGTTAATTTTAACAGGTTTTGTCCACACGTGCAAAGTCAAAAGTACAGTTGGTACACAGTGCCAGGCACGCTCTATGCATTTGTACTTCTAGCAGAACTATGTGGTCTGGGTATTAAGAAAGTGTTTATATTCATAAGGCTCTTTAAGACACATTTATACCAGTGTAAGAGGCCTTATATTAGGCTACAGTTTTCCCTGCCGTGTAACGCACCAGCTACTGTGCTGCAGGAGGCCAGTGGGCACAGGAGACGAGGGGACAGGTCCGAAGGAGGCGTGGGTACTCTTGTATTTGGCAGACTATGAGAAGTAAATGATGAAAATGTGCTTTTCTCAATACTGGGAGAAGCTGAAACTGGGAGAAAGCTGGTCCTGTGTATTTGCTAATGGAAAGAACTTGGGCAGATAACACAAGTTGTTGAAAGTAACCGCAGAAAAGTGTTTTCTAGGTGAACTTCCAAATGCCATTGGAAAGGTCTCCCTGCTAAAGGAAAGAAGGGAAGAGGAGGAGCATCATATTATATATGAGTATTCTAATTTAATATACTATGTTATAGAATATATATATAAGATGAAGCAAAATAAACTTAATGTATAAACTGGGCCTCAGAAAGCCAAATAACCAACATAGCTCAGTTAACATCTCTGGAGCTGCAGCAGTACTGAATTAATCCCAAACTGCCTGCTAGCATTGCCAATCTCCAAGAATGCCTGCAGAAGGATGCAGTTATGCCACCTGGTGTGTGTTCTTGCATGAATGGTGTGCCTACACTGCTTTAGAAAAAATATCACATGATTGATTTCCCAACATGGTACACAGAGCTCCTGGCTCTGGTATTTCGCATGCAGCTACTCAGTATTTTTAGAGGTGAAACTTGAAAAAAATATCAAAATCTGGAAATAAAAGTTAAATAGCTAATCATTACGGGGGGTTAGCTGTAGTCTTGAGCCTTTGTCTAAGGAGCCTCCTTATTCAAGACTCAGTCAAGGCTAGGATAAATAGGGTTAATCTGATCCTGGAGATGCTAATTTTAATTTCTTTCCAGAACTTGTGATGGCTTCAACTTGGCAGAAAACTCAGGAATTCTACAACTGGGTCCTTGAAAGCGGAGGTAGGTAGAGATGCTGTCTTAAATAGGAATTTCCACATAAATAGCATGATCATAAAGAACAAACCTAGAAGGACCATGATCCTCATATGAGCCCACATTTTTTTCACTAAGCAAATTTTCATTTTTCCTTCTCCATAATCACGAACTTCCCTTAAGTCTGGAAATATATCTCAGGGACACACCAGCTGGATCACAGTAAGGAATGAAGAGATGGGAGATTTCCCTTGCCCATAGCTGGGAACTCTCAGCAGCTTTCTCTTCCATCTGCAACAGACTGTGATAGGATCATTAGGAATATGGGCTCAGAATTGATTGCCTGTTAAGTCTGGAATATTAAAGAATGCGATTTTTTTTAAAATGCGTATTCATGTATCATGGAAAAGCTTAATAGACCAAGGAGTTAATACTTTGAGGTTTAAACTCCTTGTGATGCCAGTAAAACCTGTTATCAAATGAAATATTGCCAGAAACCACTCCTCAGTGTTTGAGATTTCACATTTTGCAGTTAGGAGACTTCAGACCTTCAATAGCTAGAGGTTCTGCAGGTCCATTTTGGTCCCATGGGGCTCTGTTGGATCCCCAGATGTCAGGAAAAGCCACAAAATGGCATGAAGGTATAATGGCAGGCCTGCATGGTGGCTTTGACAGGAGAAGGACATCGGGCATGGTGCTCAGGCTGTAAAGGCTCTTTCAGGACTTGAATTTCAGAAGAAAGTCTGAATTGGGATTCAGGACTTCTGATGGACTGTTAAATCCAGAAAAGGAATATCAAAGAGCTCTTGACACAGCCCATAACAGGAATAGTGAAGAATTTGGAGATTTAGAAGGGATGGGGATTAGCAGAGTCATGTGGACAGGGATGGCATTTTTAAAAAAAATACCCTGAGGCCCATGGGCTCACCAGTGAGCCAAGGACTAAAATTCAATAGAGGACTTCTGCAAGGATCCCAGTGCTAGAACAGTGAGAGGGGTCTGGGGCTTGGGACTGGAATGTCTGGAAGCAAAGGGAAATGCTGAGGGAGTTTAGCAGAGCAGTGACCACAATGGGAATAGAAGAGGAAACCATGAATGGGAACTGGGACGTTTTTGCAGATATAATGTATCCTGCATTTCTGTGCGCCAGGGATGAGGCAAGATTAGGAGGAGGTGGCATGACAGAAAATCTGTTGAGCTTCCCTTTGCTGTAGGACTGAAGAACAGTCTTAGCAGGGAAAAGTGTTTTGTCATTTTCCAGTGAAATGGCATGCTTTTTGACCCTATGAGTCGATATGAAAATGAAGGGGTGGAGAATTTCAGATGTCCTGAGCATTGTGGGGCAGGAAGGAAATAACACCAGTCATTGAAACACTTTTATTATGTAGCTGTAAGGATTTACACTCCTGAAGAGCCGGGAACCGTTTGGTTTGTTCTGTGCATCCGTGCTGCATGTGTCTTGAACTATTTCTTTCACCCGTGTGTGGGACAGTCTTGCAGCCTGTGCTGAGGGCTCCAGCTCATGACCCAAAAGGTCTGTTCACTGCTGTGCTGCAGAGGGCTGGTGCTCAGCAGAGCAGTCTTCTAGTGCTACAGTCCAACCCGAATGTTCTGCTGAAGCCTTTTAGCAGAGTCTGGCACATGGTGCTCCAGGGTAGGAGAAGGACTGGTTTGTACAGACATGCAAGACACCAATTTTCTTCTTGCCAGAGAGCATGCTAAAGGGAAATAATTAACTGTATCTGCCCTACAGTATATGGGGTGTGCCAGCTTTGGCTCTGTGTTTTGCTTTTCAGATCCAAGGACAGACCCGTGGCCCCTGGTCCACTCTCCACTTCCAGTCACACTTCTCTTTGCCTCCTACCTCTTTCTCGTGGCACTGGGGCCCTTCTACATGCGTCAGCGGAAACCGCTGAAGCTGCGAGGCCTGCTGATTGCCTACAATCTAGCCATGATGACATTATCAAGCTACATGTTTTACGAGGTGAGGAGACAGGATTGGCTCCTAGGTAAGCATCCGGGAAGTGTTTGAAAACCAGAGCCATTTCAACAGCTTTTGCTGATGGACTCTAATGAAGGGAGTGGGAGCTGACTTGGACACATCTATGTTTTGCCACAGGAGAAGCAGTATTGCCCTGTTAAAAGTGTTATTTCCAAAGTGTACCTCATTTCCTCCCATTTCTCAGTCTTCCTCTCATTCATAAAATTAACATTGCAAGGTTCCTGAATGAATGAGTTGAAAGTTGAGATCTCCCTGGTAGACACAGAGCGTAGAGAGGATGTGGAACCTTCTCATTTTTTCTTGGGTCTGGCTGGTGAGGGACCTGCTTTTCCAGACTTATGCAGTCCTCTCCAGAAGTACCAAGCACATGGCAGCTTCCTGCTGCCGAGGGTGTTGATGACATTGTTTTCTGCTTGTTCTCAATGCATAAACCTTTCTACAAGCCTTTCCCTAGTTCATGTAAGCCATTGAAAACTCTTCAAGGAAACATGGCTGAATAGGTTTGAAAAACATTTTGATGTCGACAAATTTGCCCTTTTAGTTTATAACACAATTGTTACATTTAGTTAAACCGAATTGCAATTTTTTTGAGCAAATACTACTCAATCTGAGGACAGGTATGAAAATTGATTGTCTGTGGTTGGTTGTTCAGTTATACAGGTTACTTGGTCCAATTTTTGGCTTTCCAATTAATAGGCAAACACAACCAGCCAAAATAAAACAGTATGGGATCTTTGCAAAGGAAAATAGTGTATTTTCAGAGAGATTCTGAAGCCTAGAATTCACTATTCCTGCTGAAGCATTTTTGAGCACTCCGGTGACTACATAAAGAGTTACAAATATGCCCAGGCTGAATTTTCTTTTTCAGATTCCAACAAGGATGTGAAGTACTTTGTTTTAGGTTTTTACTATTTGCTCAGCTGTATAAATTACATGGATTTTCTGTCACTGAGTACTAGATTGACACTCTATTATCTTAGCATTAATATGCACATCTTTTTGGAACAGATGGCGTTGAACAGAAAATGGATCTCTATTGCTTTTCTTTTTTTTCAGTTTCTGGTAACTTCAGTCTTGGATGACTACAGCTACCTGTGCCAGCCAGTGGATTACAGCCGAAGTGAACTAGGAATGAGGGTACAGTTCGATACAAAGCTTGCCTTAGGCCCTGCTCCTCCTGGGGGTATGCAGATTGTTTTGCTCATAGATAGCAATTTGCATGCCTAAGAAGGCTTTTACTCCAGTTTGTTGCTTTTAAATCTATTTCACTAAACTGTCTGCTTCAATGGTTGCACTTTGCTTTAGTTCTCTATAAATTAATCATCTCAGTCAACATAGCCATCTAAATTCCCTCTTTGATCACTGGAGAGTGGGTGATCCTACCATCTGAACATAGATGTCTAGTATAGATATTGCAAATTACCTCTGAAATATATGTGACTCTTTCCATTGATTAAGGATTCTGGGTGATAACTATCAACAAGAAAACTGATTTTCATATCCTCAACTTTGCATGACGTAAATCTTACTCAACATTTCTTTCAGCACAGGGATTTGGCTAAAACTATTCTTTGTCTGGTCATCAGGGAGGGGCTGGGTCCTACCAGCTGCAGCTTTTCAAAATGCTGCGTGAGTTTTTTCTGTTTGAATTCAGAGCTATTATGCTTTGCTTCCAGATATAACCAGGCTGTGAACAGATGCAAGTGTGGATATTATCTTTTCAGTTTTTCGGATACTTGACATCAGGCTAGAAACAGTTTCTGAGCAGCTCACCCTTGCCTCATCAAAGAATAAGCAATTTAGCAAACCCATCATCTGACCAGCCAAATGCCTTTCTTCTCCCGCGATCAACACCGCCCCCCTGCGAAAAAAAATAATAATAAAAAAGCAACAGCCATAAAAAAGCCCCTTAGTTTTTCCCTTTTGCTGTCAATCCTACGTGGGCAGCGTTCACATAGTGCACAGTTGAAAATCTCAGGCAGTGAGATTGAGCAGTGATTTTGCTTTGAGGTCTAACAGCGTTTCCTTGTGCTGCCCAGCAGATGGCAAGAGTGTGTTGGTGGTTCTTCTTCTCCAAAGTCATCGAGCTGCTTGATACGGTAAGGAGGGCTCGGCTCGGCTCCATAGCGGGACTGGTGCTGTAAATAAATCACTTCCTTGTCAGAAAGGGGCAGGGTGCCAAAAGCTAATGTCCTCGGTTGATCCTGTATTGATTTCGTTGATGATTTTCAGTAACTGCTGTTTTCATGTGTTCTGCTCTGCCCGTTTGTGGGAATACGGCTGATACTGTTAAAGAAGAGGGCTCAGCTTCATTGTGCTGGGTTTTAACAGCATTTGGCCTGCAAGAGTCCAGCACTGCCACTGGATATCACCCTGCTAGGCTTTCTCAAAAGCTCCTTCCCAGAACAAAAGAATCACTGCTGTCCAGTTTGCCCACCTCTGTCCCAGTGGCTGCACACATTCACTCTGCAACACCTTTCCTGCAGGCGGGCATTCCCTCCTAACCACAGTGCTAGGGGAGAAGCTTTAACCGTGGCTATTGCCAGATGATCCCCCAAAATCTTAGCTACCAGCTGATTAAGGCTGCCAGATGGGATCTGTCATTGCCTGTCTGGCCGAATAATAGTGGCTAGTTGGGCAGTAAAGAAAATGCAAATGTACAAGTGTGTGTCCCGGTATTTTTGCTGCCACAGGTTACCCAAAGTTATGGGTTAAAGCTTTGTGTCCCATGTGAAATTGAAAGTTCACCTGAAGACAGTACCATTTTATAGCTTGTCTTCAGGTATCCTCCTGTATTATAAATAGTTGACTGAATTAACAAGGGAATCTCATCTCTCTGCTTGGTCAGCAGGAGTAAACTGTATCCTAGCCTGTCTAAGACTTCACAGTCTAGTGCTCTTTGGGGGATAAGTTGACAACACACTGTCTGAAAAGTGAATCAGCCTGTGGAGCCCTCCTAGGCCTATTGCCATCAGGTTGACCAATTTTCTCTGTGTTTTCACCAGCAACAAAAGCAGCTTTTTGTCAGTCCTGAATCCCTGAAAAGCAGATTCACTTTTTGTGTATGTGTGTGCGCCTATGCACTCTGAAATACAGTGATCGGACATGTATTCATCTTCGAAAATTGTTGTCTTTACTAATGCAAATTCCAGAAGAGGTTGGGCATTCAACGCAGCACTTTTTCTGTGGATCGTTCTCTGGTACCAGTAAACATCTAACTTATGTCCTAAAAAGGACCAGACCCAGGCAGCTGCAAATTATGTGGAAGCTCAGTCTGACACTTAGATGTGTCCTCTTTGGACCTTGGGACCTGAATCCAAAGTTAAAAATAGTTGGGGCTCTGTGGAAGAAATTCTACCCTCCAGTTCTTCCCCATTCCAGATAACATACAATCTATCACACGTGTTGAATTTCACTGGTTTTTATCCACAGCAGAGGAAATGGGTTTGGGAGATTCAGAATCATATTCTTACCACTTTTGGTATAAAATCTTTTGTCTAAACACATCTACTCAAGATTTTCCTTTGTCTGGCTTCTTTCAGGTTTTCTTTATTCTGCGCAAGAAACAAGAACAGGTGACTTTTCTGCATGTGTACCATCATGGCACGATGCTGTTCAACTGGTGGTCAGGGGTCAAATATGTGCCTGGAGGACAAGGTATGCTTCCGTAGACACCTTGTGTTTCAGTTTTTCTTGTGCTGTGGAGATAGCATAAACAGTGCAGATGGGCTGACTGGCAGGTAGGAAGCTCACCTACTTCCAAAGGTGTGAAAAATATGTGCATTTCAGTTGATACCATCTGCTCAGCTCTTTGGGCTATTAAACTGCTATATTCACTGCCTCATCCAGAACGAGAATGTGCCAGTCATTCCTCGTCCAAACAGAAACAATAACATCCTGTACAAGGTCTGTTTATATCTCCACGCAGACCAGCACTCTCTCGGTCCCAATTCAGCTGGGCCTGGTGCAGCAACCCTGGTTCTGGCTCTCCTGCTCTGAATAGGTCCAGCCTAGTCCTCACTCCCTTTCTGGTGTGTATCCACACTGCTTCTCCTTTTTGCTTCAACAAAGAGAAGCATCTGAAGCTGACACAGAGTACTAGACCACTATAGGTAGGCCCTATACAAGATTATGGGGTATTTCTTTTTTGGGAAGCCATTTTGGCTCCATGGTCTTGATACCAGAATGGTATGAAACGCGTAGGTCAGAAGATCAAGAATTCTCTCCTCTACCTTTGAAGCTCATCTCTATCTCTGAACACTAAATATGGGATGGATATATGCTCAAAGGAGAAGGAAGAATATGACATGCTTCCTAGGCAGAGTCTGGATTGAAGGTTCATGCACAGGAGTGATATGATGTATTTTGAAAGCATCATCATAGTGGCTGTGAGCTCATCACAGGATTAGTCTTGAATGATTTGTGTGTCTTTTTCATCCTGACTTCTTTACTCCTCAGCCTTCTTTATTGGGATGATAAACTCCTTTGTGCACATCTTCATGTATGGCTATTATTCCCTGGCCAGCCTGGGACCACAGATGCACCGTTACCTATGGTGGAAGCGTTACTTAACCATCATGCAGCTGGTAATTAATTCCATGTGTTCATCTCCGCATTTCTGTGTCTCAGGTGTGATGGCCCCTGCTGTCTATCTCTGTCTGCTCACTGGCTCAAGTCTTTCTATTTGCTGCCTGTGGAAATTACCATGTCCTTAGGTGTCCTCATGTACCACTGTGAGCGGTGAACTGATTGGTGACCTGCTCTGAATGGTACTCAAAAAACTAGCAAGAAGCCTTCAGTGACCATATCAACTAATAAGCCCTCACCTTTGTAATGAGAAGGAGAGAGAAAAATTAAAAATTAGAGTTCTCCCTTTTCTGTTGTGTATAGCAGCCTTTTCCTCTCTGGAGACCTGAAAACACAGTTTGATTTTGAGAGGTGTGAGGCAGTAACTTGGGAAAACTTTGGATTCTCAGTAGGGCAGGAGATCAGGCAACCTTCATTCTGTTTCTTCAAAAAGGAAGAATATGTCTAACTGTAAGCAGAGGAGATGTAAAGACAAATATGTGAGTTTTACTCTTTCTGTAGAGAATCCCTTTAGATTTTCTTTCCCTCATCTCTGAAGAGGTGACAAATCCTGACAACTCTATGGTTTTTCAAAGATACAGCATAAAAGCAATGTTCCAGACAAGGACAATGACTATAGTTAAGCATGTGGGAGAGTTAATTCCACACAAAAAAGAGGTTATGCAAACAAAAAATATGCACTTACCAGAGAAGAGGAAGAAGAGTTAGGGTATATGTAAAATAGTGGTCCACTGAAGGCTGGTCCAGAATTCTTATTTGTCCTTAATGGCAAATACAGAACAAGAAAGCATTGCATGAAATGAAAAGGTATTTGTAATGCAAAATATAGCACAGGAAATCAGTTTTTATTTAGCATACTTTCAGTAGGTAGAACTCATTGCTTCAGGATATTGAGATAGGTGAGTTAGTAAAAAGAAAAAAAAAGGATTAATGTTTAAATTAATAAAAGTAGCATTTGTAGTTCTTCTCTGTAAGCTAAAATACAAATCAAAATTGTTATGGGTATAATAATCTGATTACCATCAGGGAAGAGAAGGAGTCTCCCACCTTTAGTTTCCATATGCCAAGATCTCCGCTACTGGCCCGTGGTAGAGAAGTGGCACAAGGGCAGTGGTCTGCTCCTCGGCAGGAGAAGGCTGGATTCCAAACCTGCTCCTTGCAGCAGTGGGCAAGTCTCAATGTTTAGTGGACACATGACAGCCTTTTATGTTGGAAAAACACTGTTGGACTTGAAAGACAAGTTTTTCAGGGATTGTCAAGAGAGGGAAGCAGGTGGTACTCTGGGTTGAGGACACTACTAGTATGTTGTGATACTCTTTGTAATGGATCAAACGGTCAGTCGGGATATGTCTCATGTAGGATCCCTAATCTGGCTGCTTCTTTTTTCCCCCCTCTTCCAGTGCCAGTTTGTAGCCATTGCTGCTCATTCTTCCTACAACCTCTTCACAGAATGCCCGTTCCCCGATGGCTTCAACATTGCAGTCTTCCTCTACATTCTCAGCCTCATTGCTCTCTTCCTACACTTCTACTATCGGACCTACACTAGGGGAAAGCAGGAGAAGCTAATTTAAAGAAAATCAAAGAGGAGAGTGAGCGCAGTCTGATGAACTTGCACATTCTCTGCAGCTTCTAACGTGACTGCATGAGGAAAATGTACGTGGGGAATGCGTGTGAGGCTCTTGTGCACGCACTCACAGTTGCCTTCAAAGATCTCAAGTTAGGAAGAAAAAAGGAATGACATAAACTCAGGGACTAAGGTATTGAGGAGCACACTTAATTGAAACTGATGCAAAGCCAAGCCAAGTAGTCATCAACATAGCAGCCTTTGTGGAGTTAGCATCAGAAGATCTCCTCTTTTCCTTCCATCTGTTAGCTGAGTTTGCAAGGTCTAGCATCCAACCGTGACTCCTTGGCTCATTTCTTAGGCTACAGAGGGGGTTTTTTTGCATTTATAAGACTATCTCAGCTTACCATTCTACATCAGGCAGTGTCAGGAGCCTCCAGCCTGAAAGCAGTGTCCAGGTAACAACAGCATCCAGGAGCTCACTGGAACTGCAGGATGCACTCACCTGTACACTGTATCCCAGCCTTTCCTATTAAGAAAGCTCCCACTAGGACTGGGGTGAATTACAGATATATGACCCTGATAGTTTAGCTTTATATTACCATAAGCAGGAAGGAAATTGGACATCATCTCCAACTGGACAGATGCCTCTGTTCCTTCGCTGTTCTGACACTAAAGAAGGCTTTATTAGCCCTTTCATCCTAAGTAAGAAACTAATGCAGTAGGAATCATCATGTACCATTTTCTGGAATGCTTATTTGCCTTTGGTTGCACTCCTAACAATAGAGAACTTTTAATGCATGAAGACTGCTTGGCATTGCTCCTTATAGATGCCATACTTTTTAATAAAAAGAATAGATTGAGGTTCCCTATTAATAACTTTTTTCCTGAAATTTGTTGTTGTTGTTTTAAAATTTTGCTTCTCATCAAAGATAAAATTTTTACATCACTATAAGCAACCATCTCCATTACCAATTGGTACGAGTATTAATAGAAAATGTAGAAAGTCAATTCATTGGCTAGTGCAAAGCTGCATAGCTCCATTGACTTTATCATGTCACTTATTGGCTCCTTTTTTGCTCCTAAATCAACTGCAACTAGAATTTGGTGCTTATATTCATCTGCAGATAGTAAAATACTGTTAAAGTTCTGATCTGGTAGTGCTTTGAAAATGCTAAATTCAGATTTTAAGCTACAGTGTGGTATTTATTGACTGCATTCTACTTCTGTTGATTAACATTAGTATTACGGAGCAATGATTTTTTTCACAGTTGAAAGACAAAGCTCTTGAAGGAGAATATTAGAATTAGTAACTTGGATGCATTGCCATTGCCAAGCCAAATTCACCTCAAATGTACAGAAGTCTAACTCCTCTGGGAATGTTCAGAGGATTAGATGCTAGTCTGAACCTAGTAAATGGGCGTACACAAAAAAATTGTATGCTCTACACCAATCTGGATTTTAGTGGCTATGCAAAATAAATGCAACTTGTTCATCATCGGTCTGTGTTCGCATGCCAAATTTTTCCTTTAGCTACTACATGTACATGTGTAAGATTATTATTCCATTCTTTGCCCTCCTCCCCTTCACACACATATGCAAAAGATTCATTTACATTACCACAGTGATACACCATAAATGTCATTTCATTGATTTGAATAGTCTTCTGATTCTCACTGGTGAGTATGAAAAGCAAAGCAGGGCTTATTTTACACCTATGTGCTAGCCGTTTTTCTTCAAGCCAAATATTTCTCAACACTACTTACTGTATAAATTGTACTGCTTTTGCATACTAGAATGCTACTTTTGTTACAGCTCTAAATAATAAACTTCTGGGTGGGTCCTTTATTCTTACCTTTGTTTGGTAAGGCAGGAAAAAAAACCTGCTGTGTATCTAACATACTGTACTCATGTTGAGGGTTTCCCCAGAGACCTCTCCAGTAGTGAAGACTTAGTGCAAGTAAAGCTGTTTCATTACTCCTATCCACTTAATGATTCACTTATGGCCCCATCCTGCTTAAATCATCGCTGCATTTGGCCCCCTAATTTCATGGCAGAACGTACTTTCCTGCAGCTGGATAAATTATCTGTGCTTACAAAGAAATCTAATGAATTTACCTCTTTTTCCTATGTGTGAGGGAATCGTAAGTAGGTCTCAACCTCAGTTTCCCTTCACATAAGCTTTTTCAGATTGTAATTACTAATTTCAAGGGCTTCACTAATAATTTTACACTAGAGTAAGCATCACATATTTTGATTTTCCTTGATTCATTCATAATTAATGACTGCTTAAAAATTGGAAATAAGCAGGAAATGTGGATAAAGTTACTCAATGTTTTTGCAAATCCACTCCTTTTTAAAATATATAAATTTGTAAACATGTCATTTAGCTTTTTTTTAAGCAGCCTATGAAGCTTAATTTGTGTCTGTGTATAACAGAGCTTACTCCAATGACTTCTGGACTGTGACTGGCCACATAGCTGGTAACAAAATACAAAAGTATGAATTTGCCACCTGACAATGTGAAGTAAGTGACTGATCACCTAAATCACATGCCAGTGTAGCTATTTGTCCTAGACGTGCAACCTTTGATCTATCTATTCCTGTCCCTCTTCCTCACAGCCTGAGTGGGTGGCCTGATCTTGCACTTTTGAACTGATAAGAGCTTTTTGTCAGTGTGACTTCAGTGGCCATAGGATGAAAATGAAGTATTTTCAGTTGGGTGATAAGGAGGGATCAAGTTTTCCCAGAAACACCATGCTTTGCTTACCTAAATAGATATCGGTGTGGAGTACAGCCATTACAAAAGCATCGATGCAAGCAAAATTCACTTGTGGGAGTACTTGCACTAGCAGTGACGATGATAAAATTGCATAGGTATAGCTGAGTGGCTCTGCAGGTCTTGATTCTTTCCTCCTTTTGATTGCACTCACTTCTCTTCATTCTTCTGTTCTGCATTGGGATATAGTTGGTACTCTCCACTTGGGGCATCCTCTTGTGACAAGAGCAAAAAGCTGAGAGTAGAGGTACATGCTCCTGGAATTTAAAAGAGAATAAAGGCACAGAATGAGATTTCCCCTTTAAGATCAAGTCCCTGGAGTGAAAGATTACACTGCAATAATGCACTGTAAGTCAAAAAGGCTGGAAATTATAAATTGCAAGTTTGGATGATTCATGCTGTCTGGCAGAGTCCAAAGCTTTGAGGGTGAATTATAAATACCCCGTTGCAGCTGGATTTATAAAAACCTCTGGGCCAAATGCTGATTCGACCAATATCAATGGCAAAGCCTGCAGATTTCACTGGAAACAAGATGGCACAGCTGTGTGAGAAACAATGCAATCCGCTACATGGCCTGGTTTGCCTGTGAGCAGGCTGGAGTGTTACTCAAGCTTAACAGATGACTTTTAAGGGCACAGTTGCGTGCTAGTCTCCCCCTTATAAAATGTGGGTCATTATACGTTCTTAGAGTAGTTTACATTCACAAGATGTAAAGCATAATGCAAGTAGTCTGTTTAAATGAATAAGCTTGATATCTGGTAGTGCTCAGCATCTTTCCTACTGTTCAAGTCAATGTAAATTATGGATGTTCTGATCAAATTACTTTTGAATTAACCAGACCATTTACTCAATGCTTACTTTCTCTCTGAAGATAAATGAGAGGGATTCTCATTTTAATCAAAACAAAATACAGAAAAGAAAATCAATTACTATTTAATGTTTTTTCCATCAGTGTGTGATGGCAAGTTTCCAGAGGAACTTGGGCTTAAAACTGCAAAACAATATAAAATGCAGGACTGTGGTTGGGCTGTAACTATTGGATTTTTTTTTATATATAATATCAGAAAATATGGCAATGTGTGGCTTTTCAAAAAATGCAGAAGAATTACTCTAAACCACTAATTAAGCAAAACCAGAATACAGTAGGTTGCTTGTACAATAAATAAAAATCTGTTGATATAGATGTAAAACACCTCCAAGCCAAACATTAAAAACGATCAGCCGACTCTATATATAGAACAGTGTGAATTTGCTGAATTCATTAATGAATAACTTCATGGATTAGGCCTTGGTAGATGGAGTGCTCACATCCAGATGTTTACTGTGATTTGTCAATGGCCTTGTACTTAATCCTCCTGAACAGGAAATAAGAGTCTTTTCTCTGGGGTCTCCCTTGGGGACTGTGGCAGTCTCTTTCTCTGGCCTGAATCATCTCCACATAGGATCAGGCTGCTGGGGAATTAACCAAGTGGAGGAGGCACGGATTTGCCTTTAACCCCTTCAGTTTCTTCTCAGCTTCAGATGGCTTCCTCACCATCTGCCATGATGGGAATGTTATTTAGTCATGGCGAAGAAAAAAAGGAGTCACCCACGTCGTCCCACGAGGCATATTCGTGGGGTCCCTGTCCCCACAAAATGTGTCAAAGCAGACACGTCTAGTCCCACCACCACTGAGGGGGAGGGTCCACAGCCCTTCTAGATGCTGGCGTATGTCTCTCCACATCTCAGCATCATATTTTTATTTTGGTGAAGCCGCAGCTCTACAGCCGCCGTTAGTGATAGGGATGGCCCAAGAGGGAGTATTTGTGAAAAGACTGGATGTTCCCAAGGTGTCCTTAGTCAAGTATACCAGAGGGTGTGTAGTGTGTAAGTGTCTGTGTGTATGGATAGATGAATGCAGCCTCTGCAGACTTCCTCTATTTCTCATTTCTCAACATGTGAGACCGTCACATGGGATGGGTTATTCATTTTGCTGTGTGCAAGTGTCCCACTGAATGACAGCTCCCAGCAGTCACATCGCTGCCACTTCTGCTATGTAATGGTGCATATCAGCCCATGAGAGCTTGAATCAGCCAGCTGTATCTGTCCAAGTACCCAAGAGCAGGGGGAGGCCAGTGAAAAGCTGAAAATGCAGCGGGGGGGTGTGGGCAGTCTCATACCTGGTGTACGTGATCATGCAGGTCTGAGCATGGGCATGCATTATTCATGTCCCTGGCATGACGGCTGTACAGGGCATAAGGACATGATCCTTCTTTTCTCCCCATGGAAGTGTTGGTAAGGTAGCATTGAGGATGCAGCCTGCCTTTAGGGGAAAGGTAGAGAATCTCTAGCTTGGACAGTGTTTCTTCTTCTGCAAAGCTTGTATAAGCCTCTCATAGGCACTAGCTGGTAAAGTAGAGAATCTTAAAAGAATCACCTTTGGGCAGCCCCTTGATGCTGCCGAACCAGGGGAGTCCCATTTACTAGCCACCTGTCCCGCCTCAGGAGAAAACCTGCAAATGAGTCTGTGGGATAAGCAACTGATGGTGCTGTGTGGACCAGGTAGGGGAGGGGAAAAGCAACACCCCAGTCACAGAGGATGACAGAAGGCGTTGTAACTGGATTAGAAGAACCGAGTGACAGTGGGAGCTGGAAAGAATGGCAAGTTTTGGTGTGGATGGGCTGGAGTGGAAGGGACTGATTGTGTGTGTGCACGTGCTCAGGGTAGAAAATACTTTTCGCTAAAACACAAGTAGGGGGAGAAATAGATTCTTTGTCAGAGAGTGCCTGGTTAAAACATTGGTAGCATATTTCAGGATTTGATATGTCCCACTATCTGCATGTCATCCTTTCTCTCCAGTACCTTGGCTGTCTTCTGGAAGGACTGCTCATCAACAAAGTATTCAGAGTCTTTTCATCACACTTGAAAAATTAGGGGTGCTAAAGAAGAACTGCCCTTTGAAATTCCCTACTGGGAGTAGATGTTTAACATCATCCTTCCACTTCCTCTTCACCCCTTCTTCCCCTCTTCCTTTGTACCCAAATACAGATACCATACTAGATTCTCAGAATTGTTAAAGCTACAAAGAAAGGAGTAATATTCTACTCAAACACTATAGAGAGCAGCTGTATTTTCCTGCTATATCAATTAATAATGTACATTTTCTTCATAGGGCTTTCAGTGAGGCTTTCACCAAGATGAATGTGGGCAAGTCTGTCTTTTTCTCCGCATTTTAGCATTATCCCATCTGCCTGCAAATCCAGGATGTGAACACTGCACACAACATTTAGAAGGGCTAGAAACTTGGGTTTTAATCAAGGGAGAATTTAAATTCAGTGTAATCTCTCCCAGGCGTTAGAGAAGTGCTGCTCCCTGTTGTTGATGACAGAATGGTAGAATGGGTACAACCGTTCGAGAGGCAGCAAGTTTACCAGCCCTCTGTGCACTTTCTTCCACTCTGCGTGGTGTCCACCGTCAGCCTCCCTAGGCTGTGTCTCCAGAGGCTGGCTGCCACAGTCCCGAGGATGCTTACTGCGGAGGGGAATTTTTGAAAGTGCCTCTAGGAGTGGGAACTGAAACGTAGGAAGAGGGTTGAGAACGGATGGGTTGGTTTTTTTATGAGGGGTGATTGAAAGGGGTGGGGTGGGGGGGAGATCTGTGATGGTTAGCATGTATACGTCCATCTAGAGGGCTGGGGTTTGTTCTTGGAGCCTGTGGGGACTCATCTAAGGCAATGACAGATCACATAACTGCAGGGTGATTGCGAGCAAAGGCAAAATGTAACCCTTGTGGGAGGAGGTCCCTGGAAGGGGGTTTTGCAGATGGGGACAAGGGTGTATATGTTCAAACACACACAGGAACAGCAGGCTGGATGAAAAAAGTAGAGAGGTGATGGAGCAGGCACAGGTGCTGGCAAGTCGTCTGTTTTATGTTGTGTTACTGGTTATATTTGTATGCAGATGAAAGCACAGTTGAGCGTCTGTGGATGACTGCGACTGGCCCTGTGGAAAGGACATAGTCACTGAGCAGACTCCAAAGGTGTTTGTTGTGATAGCCAGGTGTTCCTGGGGTGCAAGTTATTAATTTTGACTGGCATCGCCTCTGGGAGATCTGTATGAACTCGTCTAGGGATGTTTCCTCTTGAAATAAATTATTATTCCTGAGGCAAGGTTTGGAGGGAGAATAACTTGCATTAAAGGAGCTGACAGAGCTGGAAAAACAGAGTAATTTTCCAGTGTGCAAGCCATTCCTCTGGTTATAATCCCTCACATGCATGGGTGACAGATCAGCCGTTACTTGGGGTGCACAGGTGTGTCTGTACTTATGGCAGTTTGCTAGTCCCAAAGGATATTATACTGCATTTTGCAGGTTTGATACAATATTCCATTAAATAACTGTAAATCAAAGGGCCATCATTGTCAAACAGCTGCTCTAGGAAACTTACCTGTAATTTTGCTTCTAGGAATTACTTGTGTGAGTAAAGTGGTCCTTTACTTCACTGGCATGGTGGCAAAACAGGTCAGCGATTCTGTGCTCAGTTCTCAGAGGTAAATTATAGAACATGACCATGTCATGGGCAAATCATCACTTACAGTAACCATTTAATATAATTATGGTTTCCTATTTTGGCACTGTTTTTAGTATCTTTGGGTATATTTCATACACAGAGATAATGTTTTAAATTAAGTGAATCTTGGTAAACTCTTTGATGGAGCTATGAGTACTACCACAAGGATGTGGTAGTAAAAATATCACTGCAGTGATGCCAACTGGAAGGCAAAATGTTTTTTTCACTTAATTTAATATTTTCTATACTTGATTTTGTTAGAAACACAGAAGCTCCACAAGAATGAAGTGATATATATACGGATAGGTTTTAATCCTACAGTATTTGTATACACGTTTAGTATATTCCCTCGTAGACCTTGATTAGAATAGATGACTTCATGGTTTGAATATAGAAAATAAGATCTTGGCATTGATTGTATTACTGAACTGTAATTGAATGCATTGTGTAAAGCTGCTTCATTTCCTTTTCTCTAATAAAATGTGCATCTACTGAAATGTATCAGCCTTGGATGTGGGTTTAAGAACGCATCGAAGGGAAAGTACGGTCCCTGTTTGCAAATGCTAACATGAAGGTAGCCTGGTAGAAATGTTGTCCGCTGGCTTTGGAAGCACCTTTTGGAGCTGCACCAATTCCATGATAAGCTGGGGGGAGGAGGGGGGGAGAGCAAAGCAAAGCGGAAAAACAAAATACCCAATCCCTCCCTTTGTTCTCATTACGCTGG
>VYXH01011779.1:0-12480 GCA_013397275.1 Burhinus bistriatus | reverse complement strand
GCCGCCGCAACTGCCGCCCCAACCGCCGCCGCAACTGCCGCCCCAACCGCCGCCGCGCGCCCCGCGCCCCAGTGCGGCCATGGAGATGGGCCCTCCGGAGGAAGGAGGGCACCGCCGGGGCATGGCCATGGCGGCGGCGGGCGAGGAGGAGGAGGAGGTGGCGGCGGCGGCGGCTAACGGGGGTGCCATGCACCACCAGCGGGTGCTGATCAACATCTCGGGGCTGCGCTTCGAGACCCAGCTGGGCACCCTCAACCAGTTNGCCATCATCCCCTACTTCATCACCTTGGGCACCGAGCTGGCCCATGAGCAGCAGCAGCCTGGGGCTGGCAGCAGCAATGGGGGNTCCCCGACACGCTGCTGGGGGACCCGGATAAGCGCATGCGCTACTTTGACCCGCTCCGCAACGAGTACTTCTTTGACCGCAACCGGCCCAGCTTCGATGGGATCCTCTACTTTTACCAGTCTGGGGGCAAGCTCCGCCGGCCTGTCAATGTCTCCATTGACGTCTTTGCCGATGAGATCCGCTTCTACCAGCTGGGTGAGGAGGCCATGGAGCGCTTCCGGGAGGATGAGGGCTTCATCAAAGAGGAAGAGAAGCCCCTGCCCCGCAACGAGTTCCAGCGGCAGGTCTGGCTCATCTTTGAGTATCCCGAGAGCTCCAGCTCGGCCCGGGCCATCGCCATCGTCTCTGTGCTGGTCATCCTCATCTCCATCATCACCTTCTGCCTGGAGACCCTGCCGGAATTCAGGGATGAGAGGGAGATGCCTGTGCCCCTGCCCCCACAAAGTGGAGGTTTGAATGGCACGATCGGGGACTCCTCATCCATGCAGCCACCCAGTAGTCTCTCTGACCCCTTCTTCATTATTGAGACTACCTGCGTGATCTGGTTCACCTTTGAGCTCCTCGTCCGCTTCTTCGCCTGCCCCAGCAAGCCCGAGTTCTCCCGCAACATCATGAACATCATCGACATCGTGGCCATCATCCCCTACTTCATCACCTTGGGCACCGAGCTGGCCCATGAGCAGCAGCAGCCTGGGGCTGGCAGCAGCAATGGGGGCGGGGGCCAGCAGCAAGCCATGTCCCTGGCCATCCTCAGAGTCATCCGCTTGGTCAGAGTCTTCAGGATCTTCAAGCTCTCCAGGCACTCCAAGGGGCTGCAGATCTTGGGACAGACTTTGAAAGCCAGCATGAGGGAGCTGGGCCTCCTCATCTTCTTCCTCTTCATCGGGGTGATCCTCTTCTCCAGTGCTGTCTACTTTGCTGAGGCTGATGACCCCGAGTCTCATTTCTCCAGCATCCCTGATGCTTTCTGGTGGGCAGTGGTAACCATGACCACTGTGGGCTATGGGGATATGCGACCTGTCACTGTGGGGGGCAAGATTGTGGGTTCCTTGTGTGCCATCGCAGGTGTGCTCACCATCGCCCTGCCTGTCCCTGTCATTGTATCCAACTTCAATTACTTCTACCACCGAGAGACGGATCATGAAGAGCAAGCTATCCTCAAAGATGAACACAGTAGTGCTCAGGGCAGCACAGCAGGGGGAGATGCGAAGAGAAGATCCAGTAGAAACTCTCTGAACAAATCTGTTGTGCACTTGGAAAACAGTGAGGGGTTCAACAATGGCACCAGCTCCTTAGAGAAAACCAATATCAAAGCGAAAAGTAACGTAGATCTCAGAAAATCCCTCTATGCTCTCTGTCTGGACACCAATAGGGAAACAGACCTGTAAGGAGAGGAGAGGGTTAGAGTTCAGAGATGCAGAAAGATTTGCTGGTGTCAGAAACTTATTACTATAACTATTCTTTTGGTACCAATTATTTTTTTTAATCAGGCTATATTTTATAAATTGATCACTGTCCTGAGTAGTCCTCCAGGAATACATGTTTTTCTGTTCTTTTTCCATGACACAGAGGGTCACCTATTTTTAAAATAGACTAAGAATAAGCTACTCTCCATGATGCAGGAGCTGGTAAATTGTGACAGTGCAAAATCTAATGTGTAGAAACTTATTTTAGCAAATAGTTGTTGGTTTTAAATGGGTCATTTGTAACCAATTCAGTTGCTTCGAGTTTAGTATTAAAGAGTTGGGGGATGTGTGTGTGGAGAATGAATGGTTTGGGGGGTTGAGGGAGGTTGAGGTTTTTTGTACTGTAGTTTCAAACTGAAATTACTCTGATATATTTTATATCTGTATAACTGTATTTATGGTTGAAAGGGGATTTTTTATTCCTGTGAAATACGACATTGTTAAAGCACTAGGAACATTAGCAGATAAGCACTTTCAGAGTTTTCCACTTGTGATCAGTACAGATCTGGTTATCTAGTATGTGAAGTGAATTTGGTGCTTTTAACCCTATAGCAGAAAACTTTTATTGTCATTGATATGTTAGTTTCTTGTGAGCCTTAAATTATTAAATATTGTAGATATACGTCTTTATAAATAATTTTATTAATTACCTTACTGTTTCAGAATTTCTAAATAATTCAGTCCTGTGCTTACTGTCCCCACTCAAAAAAATGTATGTGCAGCTTTTTTTTTTTTTGGTAGTTTTACCTTTGTTATATTTTTGAGACTGAAAGAAAAAAATTGTCTGCTATTACTGGTTTTGATCCAAGTGCACAACAGATCAAAAACACGAGGGAATGGATAGATATAACAAGAAAGTAGAATATGAGTGCAATATCTGCAAAACTGTTTTCATTGTACACTCCAGATTATTTTGGCATGTGTATCAGTCACCTTTTATGTATCCATACCATTTGTGTACACAGTTCACTCTTTTTAATTATCATAGACTGGAAACTGATGGCACTTAAAGAGTCTCACATGGCATGCAGTGCTACTTAAATAACCATTGCGTGGCTTATATCTTGGACTCAGATGAAAAGCATCACCTTTCATCAAAACACATCCTTGTTTTATTTCCAAACAAAACCTTTTCAGTGCTGTGGATTTTACAGTTAAGATGTTGAAAGACGAACGACATTATCTTCATCGTGATAATAGAGCACTGTACAGCTTACTGGTGAAGACTGACACAAAGTTGCTTCTTTACTTTGATTTAAAGAGCTGTGTTACCATTTTTCTTGCAAAGGACATCTCTGTTTTCCCTCAAACTTCTGTTTTACTGCTGAAGGATGTTTCATGCCTTTACCACGTACAGTGGCACAGCAAGACTAGCAGAAAGAGAAGTCTTGATTGTCAACACTCCAGGTTTGTTTCTAACAAATTTTATAATACAACTAAGTAAATACTAAATCAGGATTATAATTGATGCAAGTACCTCAGATACATGTACTGTGATAAATTTAAATCATCTTTGCAAAACAAATTCTGCTTACCATGCTGTTTAATGATAATGGCCAAATGCATAATGTTTTCCCTTTCCATTCAGTGAAACAGGCATGGAAAGTGCCAAGCAAGTACTATTTTTCATGTTTGGTATAAAGAACTGTCACACAGAGCTCAGCCCAAAACCCAGGGGTGAGGGGGAAGGAGGTGGAATCTGATAATAGAGAACAGGATCTTTCACATTAATTTTAGATGTAGGTTTCTTGGTTGGTTTGCTTGTTTATTTAGATGGGGAATGGTGGTGTAGTATGCTGAGAAACTGCAAGAAAACTGGCAGACAAAGTGCCCAGTCTGGCTGCATTCCAGACACAGGCAGCTCTCCTGGTTGCTTTACTGAGAGTTTTTGCATCCAGGTGAAGTGCAGAATTGGCCCTTTGGTGAGACTGAATCTAAAATGAAACAAAGAAGTGGTATAATTGCTTGTTGCACATGCTGAGATCTAGGTCGTTATTGGACTTACAGTGAAGCTTTTTGCTCAGGCAAATAGTTTGATTTACTTTCAGTGATTAAATCCATGTGACTGACCTGAGTAAGTACCAAACAATGCAGTGAGTCTTTCAGGATCGAATTTTGGTTGTGTCTTCCTCTAATTACTAACCCCACCTTCCTGACCAGTTTAAACTTCCATAGTTTGCTCTTCCGATTGCGCATTATGCTGAATTAGGCTGTCAGCTCCTCAGAGCAGGGGCAGTGTGTATCTACAGTCCCTTGTTTAACAGTGGAACCCTGCTTATGGCCAGAGCTTCTGGATATTAATGATCTGAATTATATAACAGTAGTTACTGCAATTAGTGGAGTAATACTGGTGTAAAACTGAAAGCAGGTCAGGGCTATGGGGAGTGGGTTGAGCTGATCTTAAAAGCCCACTGCTGATGGAAAGGGAAGGCCTTGCCTTCCTCCTTCCTTTTCAGTTTTCTTCCTCCCGTTGTGTGCCCTTTTGTTGCTTACCCTGAACTGGTTCTGTCTTCGTGCAAGTACACGTGCAAGTGCTGCCTTCTCTTCCAGGAGCTGCTTGAGCTCCCTAACCTGGCAGAAAAGCCAATGGAGAAACAACAACAACAACAAAGTAGATATTTTTCTGTCAAATTAGTGAGTTGGAAAGCAAGTGAATGCCAGAGCCAGTGCAAGGAAGGGATGGGGAAGGTCAGTGGTGCAGGGAAGTGAAGAAGCAGGGAGGAGTGAAATCCTCACCCTTCAGTGGCAGTGAACTGTTAGGTTATCACAACTGCTTGTTGAACCCTACTTCGCGTTTGCAGAGATACCACAGGACTTGGTCTTGCAAGCTGCTGAGGGACTTTAACTTCCCACTGGCGCCAGTCTGCAAAATTCAGCTCTGGATTCCAGCGTATGTGCCCTGCTATAACTGAGAGTAGAATTTGTCCCAATCAAGATCAAGCTCTGTGAGAGCAAAATACCCTTATTGCTGCACAGGGTTCTATGCAAGCTTGTCAAATCATTCCTTGACCTTCAGTTTGAACACGCTGCGTTTTTCCATAATAAAACAACAGAACTTTCCAATAAAAAGAAAACCAATTATTCTCAAAATATGGTTGAAAATACTTGTTCGGCTTGGCTTTCTAAACAGTTGTCGGGCGCAGTTCAGGCAAACTCGGCTTTGACACCTTGTTTACGAGGATGCGTAATTTCTATTGACTTATAAGGCAGTAAAGGATTTGCTTTCTAATGAAAGAGGTTGCTGCCAGACACTGAGTAATACGACCAGAAACATGGTTAGATCACAATTCAGCAAAGCGCTTAGCATGGGCTCAGCTTTGAGCACATGCTTAAGTAAAGCATTGTTCAGCAGGTGTTCTAGATGCACTGATCTTTGAGATTGTTACTTAAAGATGAACTATATACACTGTGGAAACCTTAGAGCCATCAGTTCCCACTGGACTTTGGTGCAAATAATTAGGTGCGTGGTACAGTTTGTAAGCCTGAAAACAAGTGCTATAGGACACTGTAATCAGGACACCAAATTCTTACTAAAGAAAGAGTGCCTGTTCCTGCAGCCACTACTCATCAGAGCAGTCCTCTTGACATCATCAGTTGCAACTGAGTACCAAGATTGTCTGCATGAAGACTTGCAACTTTGGCCTGGATGAGAGTGTATTTTCACTTTCCAGCAGTGAGAACCTGCTTTTGCAGTAATTGATTTTGGTGTCAAGAAGCTTCATTGAGTTCAGTAGACAGCATGTATCTGTGCCTGGGATACAAGCTGTGCAGAAGTCTCATAACATGCTGATGCAAACTTGTGCTGCAAAAGAATATGTGAGAACCAAATCACTCCAAGAAAGCTCCTGTAAATGTGAAACAGGAAGAGAGTTTAGACTATGTATGCCAATTCTAGGCTCATTACAAGAAGGAAATCTGTCCAGACCATTATTGATTTTATGTTAGCTGACCTGGAATGAAAAGCAAGCTGAATAAAACCTCTTTGGAATATCAAAAGCCACAAGATACCAGAGCTTAATGAACATCAAATCATTGCAAACGTAAAAAAAAAAAAACCCTAACACTTTTGTGTAAACTCTTTTGACTAGGAGCTACATCGTGGAAGATTTCTTACCCCACACATGCCTATATGCCGTAGTTATTAATGGCTTGTCATTTTGTGCAGGACAGTATGTACTGAAATGCATTACCCTTCCGTTCTTCCATTTTGGGGATGCTGAAGTGAGTATTCTTTTGGGTCACCAGTAACATAAGTTTAGTTAGCTTAGCCTGGCCCCAAGGGGAGTCTACATTCCCATTTTACTTTTCCGTCATTCTAAAAAATGATAAAACAGTAACTAGCAGTTACATAACACCATTCATCTCCTAGCGCTTTAATAGCACAATGATATTCTATATACAAATATGGTAAAGAAAAGGCTGTGGAAGGGAAGACAGAGCCTTTCAAAGAGGAAGAGGGCTAGGAGAGGCACAAAAATGAGTGGGCTTGGCTGACTGGGACATCTCAAATGTGAGATCTCCGGGAGGGAGGGAGGGAAGGGAGGAGAGAGATTCCCCCTGTGGTCTCCTTTTTGGTCTCTTGCATAGCTCCTGGTGGCTCTGCAGGCAAGGGCTGTATGCCAGCATCTGTACACTGTGACCCATCTGGTGGGGTCACTGAACACAGAGGGATAGTTAATGCTGCTTTGAGCAGCACAAACAAATCCCTCTTTTGTGCGCTCTTTTTATTTGGACTCTGTAGGGAGAAAATGGCACTTCTGCTGGCTGTTGCCTGGCCTCCAGTGCTGCAAACACTGCTGTTCAGTGGTGGTGGTGGTGATGGGGTCTCTTGATTCACAGCACACCAAGCACCACTCTGAAGTAGTTTTGCTTCTCCATGCACTGCCATTCACCTCTCATTAGGTAACAAAGGAAATATCAGTGCACTTTCAGTCTCACGGAAGATAGATGTATGTACGCAAAAAGCCTTACTCTTCTGAAATGTATCAGTGAAGCTAGTTCTGAGGTAAAACAGTGAGACCATTTAGTGGCACGCAGCAATGCCACTTAGCAGTAGTGAGGAATGTAGCTACTAGCTGAGGTTTGTTCAGGTCATTTGGCAAGATGTCCTGACCAGTAGTGAAATTTGACAAGGACCTGCAGGTAGATTGCTGCCGCACTTAGGGAATATGAAAGGAGAGCTTTAAAGACCTAATCAAGACTTTGGGCTTGCTACTTGGCTAGTGATGAGATCAGTACGTTGTATGGCATTCAGTGTGCTGGAGAGACCTCGCTAATAATGAGGTTGATCCTGTTCAGGACAGAGGGGCAGCAAGGAAAATGTGAGAGAAAGCTGTAACAGCATCTGCCTGCCTGTGGTGCAGCTTTAGCCTGTCGTTGTGTGACCATTGGTTTCACTAACCTGACTCCATAGGCTAACTTAGCAACTAATGTTTAGAAAATGAAATAGAAAAGGTCTTTATCACAATATAACCTATAAACAATCAAAATTGTTGTTCCAAAATCATTCTGCCAAGGCTTACATAATATTCAGCACCACAAAATATTTTTTAGAACATGCTGTTGAGTGTATTTGTAGCTTTTGTAAGGGGGTTGGGGTTTTTTCACTTCTTTGCTGTATGCTTTAACTGCTCCCCAGTTCTCCTTGTCATGTTAAATTTCTGTTGCTCTTGCCTTAATTTGGAACCTAAGGGTGCTGATACTCTTCACTGAACCTGGGTCATGCTGCCTAACATCAGTGTGTCAACTCGTTGTGTGAATAAACACAGAAATTCTCTAGTAACTACCTGTGAGTCCATTGGCTAGTACAACCCCCATATTTGTATGGGGGTTGTACTACGTATTTCACAAACATTGTGAAAATGTGGGTATGGTATCATTAAAATCATATGAAATAAGAAGCTTTATGTTAATTGGAATAGAAGGAAAGTAAAGCTCATAATGATGTGACTAAAGAATTAATTGGAATTAGAAGTTGTAAAGATAAATATCAACTTGTTTAAAGAAAAAGAATAGCATTCATACACAATTAGCATATATATTGCAGTGCCCTCTCACTTCTGTAATCTAGTAATGTAGTCTCCTTCTTTGGTATTTTTTGATTCCCAGGTATCTGTAAAGTATTTTTACCAGAGCTGAAAAAGACAAAACCAGAGACAGACCAGTGCCTTGAAGATGGCTTGTTTACCTGGAAGCATTTTTCTTCTTTTCTCAGTAATACCAGTTGATGCAATAAAAGTTCTTTTCTCTCTTCATAAGTACTGCAAATAAGCACCTTTGTATAGTTAGTATAGCTTTGTTGAAATCACCTAAGGATGGAACCCAGTAACTACAGCTCCAGATTCTCACCACAGTATCAGCACTGACTAACTTTGTTTTGTTACGCACTGTTGTAAATGCATGGGACTTGATTCTGTGCTTCTACCAGCTTGTGTGCCACTTTCCTTTGAACTTACAGCTCAGCTGCCCTCTGTAAGGTAATCACATATTTTTACCAGTATGTGATGAATCTGCCTCAGCAAAGAGTTTGCCATTCTGCACTCTAAAATCCCATTCCAGGGCACAATGAACAGGTAGTCCAACTTAGGACTAGCTTTGCATTGCCAGCTTTGGGTTTACTCTAAGAACTTTGTGCTAGGGACATTTACCTGAATTTTGTTCTCATTGATGCCTGGGTGAATCCAAAATAGTGCTGTTAAAATCCAGTGGCTCTGACTGCAATCTTGTTTCCGTTGTTCGGAAAGAGATGCAACATCCTTTGTTTTTGGTGAATTTCTCCCTATTTGACTTGATGTGACGTGAAAATGAGGTTACCCTTTCCAATGGAACAATGTTACTTTGAATTTTCAGCGAATTGACCTGATTTCCAGAGATGACCTGATCTAATAGTAAAATTAATAACCTTCCTAGCTGGCAACAAAGTGTTTCCATTAGAGCATGGGCTTCCCAGCAAACATAGTCTATATGTTTACTGCAGAATTAATAATTTTGCAGGTAGAATTTAGACTTTACCAAAAGTAATCTGCAAATTCTCTTCTGTATTAGTAATTCACTCATGTTCACTGTCATCAGGAGGATGTTTTCAACTGACCAGAGGTTGGTAACGTTAAAATTCCTTCCTTTGTATGGTAGCAGTTCAATGGTGGTGTCCTAGCCCTTAGTAATACCCCTAGAAAAACCACAAATCCATACTAGGGTTTTCTTTGCTCCCTGCAGTTAGTAGGGATTAGCTAGATTCTACCATACTTAATTCTCTCAAGCAAGTTCAACAAATTTAAAACCTCTTCTACCTCCTCTTCCTCTTCCTCCTCCCTGTTTAATTGTTAGTAGAAATGCATGTGATTGGGGAGGGGGCAGGGGGCAGCTGAAAATTATATGAATTATTTAATCAGTGTAGCCTTATATTTTTTTTCTGTCTTGTTCAAAATGATTTGAAAATATGAGGGGGTGTAATTGAAGGAAGCCTTTAATGTGAATTTGAAGAGCAGATTTTATGAGTTCCTTAGTTCAGGAAACACTATAATTTTCAAGGCAATGCTGCATAAGAGGCTTACTTAAAGACAAAAAGTGTTAATGTGAAAATACTTGTTGTTATTATTTTATTATTATGCAATTAATTTTAGGAATGTTTTAATTAGGAAATATAATCTTTAATGTGCTGAGAAATTCTGGCCATGCAAGAGAACTGATGCAAAGAAATGGTCAGTCTGTAGGGTGACAAAGATTGTCCTGGGAAGGAATACCTTCTAGCTAAAGCTTAACCACTGTACTTTGAAGGAGACAACATTCCTCAAGCCAAATAAGAAGCAAAGGGAAGAGCAGGAGATACCTGGGCATTTGCCTAAGAAAGGGATGGCGACTCCCAGAGTTGTTCCTGGATTTCTGGGCAAAATACATACACAATATCTCTCAGGATCATGTTTTAAAAGTCTGCTCAGTACTTTGAAAGAAAGGATAGAGGTATCTGTCTTTAGGAGAGCGTGCTAAAGTGTGGATCCACAGCAGACACTGGCGTCTTCCTGCAGGCCTGGTGGAGTAAGTTGGTCAGATTCCCGAAACCCACTTTTCTCGCAGGGTATCCCTAAATGACCTGTTCCTTGGGTTAAGATGCTACTTTAGTGGCTCTGATGCCTGTGTGTTGAATATTTAGAGATGCCCCAAACCTCTCAGTGGGCAAAAACTCTGTAGCCAAGTCATTTCAATCTGGATTTCTTTGGAGCCAAGAACAGCACTGATTCCTCAAGTGGCCCTGTCTATCTCTGTGACTCATGAAGCACAGAGGAGCACTGACAGGTATGCATAGTTTGCTCTCCTGTTGTTGCAACAGGTAAACTATTGCAGCAGTGGTAAATATTCTTATTATTACACAATGTAAAAAAGTAATTTATTATTAGAAGCTAATTAATTTTTTAACTTGGTCTGATAGTTTTGCTCTGATAGCAGGATTCATTTGCCTGCATAACAGAGTGTTCACAAGCTTTTCCTTGGGTTTTGGGAGATTTTAATTTTTTCTTCAAATTTTAGCTGTCTTCTTGACATTCTGAATTGAAACGATCTTAAGCAGGTGCTGCAAGAATACCAGGGGATGTAAGAAAGATCTCAGTGATTCATACTGATAACAGAGCAGAGGCTGAGGAGCGTAGAATTTTTTTTTTTTTCTCTCTCAGCATAGAGCATGAGAGAGAAATCCCTCTGGAAGGCTTGGAAACACTGTGCATTTCAAAATGGAATTTGCACTGCTTCTTGCTAGTGGAAAATGGGTTAGGTTCTGTTCTTAATAAGGATATTCCACTCAGGAGGAGCTATGAATTCTCATAGACATCCTGACTGCATCTATATTAGAAAATGAAATGTGCCCAGGACCATTCTCTGGCACTGAGGTCAATTGGCATGCAGCAGCCTGTGTTCATTCTGTTAGACTCTCCCTCTAAAACAAGGTGGCCGGAGCGAGACTGCCTAATAGGCTCAGTTCCTGGCCTGTGCTAATTCCCAAATTGTGCCTAGGAAATATTTGGGAGAGAGCTCTCTGGTACAGACTTACAAGTGCAACCAGGAGCCTTTAACACCATAGTTAATTGTGATTAATTGCCTGGGAACATTCCCTCAAACTGTTCTTAACTGTCAAGTGTAGATATTGCTCAGTTTCACACTTAGGGCTGAGAAGTATGTCCTGCTTTGATGCTACATGGCATCTTGCCCTCAGGCAATTTCTTGGAGTATCTTAAAAGCTTTACACTTTCCCCCTATTGGTATTTTCTTACCTAAAAGAAGAATCAGTCTCTATTCATTGAGCACAATTATTTCTGCAGAAATCTGTTTTCATCTAATTCTGCTTCCACCTGAGCTCATGTTTATGCAACTATATTAAAGTCACCACAAAACTCCAACTTTCCTAAGTGCAAATGGAGGAGCACAAGTGAATCTGACAGTGAGAGCGGGATACTGTTGCTCTGTTTTTTGACTGACTGATTTTCCTGTTTGCACAGCCCTAGTGTAGGCTATACCTTCTGTTTCAGTCACTGCATCTTGTAATTCTGCTTAGGAACTGTGGTACAGTTGAGGCTCTGGAGGCCAAGCACATCCCTTGTTCTTGCTATCCAACAGGAAGCACTAGAAAATAACTGGAAATTTTTAAAAAAAACTAAGAAGGGGGTGGGGAGACACTCCTAACTGCATGCAAAGAAATTCAGGCAGGATGAGATCTGCAGAGATCGCACTGAGGCCAGCCTCCTTCCCAAAGAGATGGTCAGCGTCACCTAAACGATCTTCTGCAGATGTTTGGCTGGCTTGTACCTGACACGGACAAGGCCCTTCTGTGCCACTCCATGGTGTTTACACTGTGGGTTAAGTTTACTTCCCTTTGCATATGTGCTAAAAGGATAATTTGGTCCTAAACTAATTGCAACCTGAAAGATGAGTAACTAAAGGTCAAAAAATACATGCACTTTCTGAGCATTGTTAGCTTCCAAATGGGTTTGACTTTTCTAAATCCATTTGTTAAGTTCTGTCAGACTAAGAAGTAAGAGTACATGCCTGGAAGTAAACTTCCACTTGAAATCTTTTCTGATACTGTAATTCCTGGATCTTGAAAGCTCTAACTGCAATAATTTAAGACGTTAATGCTGTCAACCACCCCAACAAGTGTGTGAGAAGCAAGTCCCTCTGAAGGGACCACTAAGGACAGGTGAACCTATCAATGGGCTTTGATTTTTTAGTTTTTATATACACAAGTATCCCATATGATCTTCCACTGAACATAGTCCTTCTAATGACTCAGTCATATCCTTTGTTTTCCTTAGGATCGTAGAATCGCAGAATCGCCTAGGTTGGAAGGGACCTTTAAGATCATCGAGTCCAACCATTAACCTAACACTGCCAAAACCACCACTAAACCATGTCCCTCAGCACCATGTCTACCCATCTTTTAAATACCTCCAGAGATCATGATCCCACCACTTCCCTGGGCAGCCTGTTCCAATGCTTGATAACCCTTTCGGTGAAGAAATTTTTCCGAATACCCAATCTAAACCTCCCCTGGCACAACCTGAGGCCATTTTTTCTGTCCTATTGCTTGTTACTTGGAAGAACAGATTGATCCCCATCTCTCTACAACTTCCTTTGAAGTAGTTGTAGAGAATGATAAGGCTTCCCCTCAGTCTCCTTTTCTCC
>VYXH01011777.1:749369-760172 GCA_013397275.1 Burhinus bistriatus | reverse complement strand
CCCGAACTTTATTTTTGCTCCTTTCTTTTTTTTTTTTTTTTTTTGGTGCTGAAAACTAACCAGCTCCTGAGTTGCTGTCAAGCAGTAGACTTCAAGGAGACTGAGCTGAATTGCAGATGCTTGAGAACTGAAAACGTTTTTACAGTCTTTTCTGCCTCCTCATGCAATCCTGGCATCTTATTTCGTGTGTTGAGTTGCTTGGTTTTTTTGACCTTTCATACTACCACCAAAATGTCAAGTTATTTCATGAATTAGCCAGAAAGACACTACTAGGAAGGCCTGTTATTACTTTAATATGTTTAAAAAAGCACCCTCCTTAATGAAAATGTATTTTTATTTTGTTAGTATATGTTAGGATGTGCCTGTGTATTAGGAGTGCAGTCCATTAACCTTTCAGTTGCAGACTTGGATTAGAATCTGGAATGGAGCATGAGAAGGCCTTTCAAGACAAAGTTGAAAGAATCCCTTGTGCGGTATATGAAAGGCTGGCCTTATGCCATCTGACAATTGCTTTGATCATATTTCTCTTCTGGGAAGGTGGTTTTTATAATACTAGGCTCTTACAGGTATTTTCAATAAGGTATTATGAGTGAAGCAGATAAGCACAGTAACAGTCTTTGATGTCCATTTGATTTGTCTGTCAATGGTTATTGTGAGGGTTTCATTCTGCAGTAATTTTGTTTACCAAAACCAGTGTCTAATTAAATCAACTAACTAACATAGTCTCTAAAAAAAANATAAAAAAAATAAAAAAAAAAAAAACAAAAAAAAAAAAAAAAAAAAAAAAAAAAAGCCTTAGTTCCTTTCTGGAAAAATTGAGTTTAGGAATAGGTTCCATATTCATGTTTTATTTACAATTGTAAATGCACATTTTTCATCAATATTTTCTGACAGGTTTGTATTGGATTTAGGCCCAGAAGGTTTTCTGCAGATGCAAGGTTTCCAAAAGCTATTGTTTTAGTGATTTTTCATAGTCTATTATAAATGGCTTGTTTTCTTTACTGATTTCTCTTCATTTTATTCTATCTGAAGACACGCTCTGCAGATTAACGTATTCCTACTGGGTCCAGCCCCAGTTAGTTTAGCCTTTTGCGAACTGTTCTTGTTTTTGATGTGATTGGGGACTACGGCTTTGAGTACTTCATGTTTGGAACTAAAGATTTATAATCTGTGCAGCTGTCATTTGCCAGTCTGGCATAAACACACAGCATGCTTTCTCCTCTCCTAGCGATAAATAACCTTTAGGATATAGCACTCACTTTCAAGCATGTCTTTAATAGATACACTTGAAGATGGGTTTTTGTAACTTTTGAGTGATACTTGATTTTATTTGTGAACTGAGTGGTAATGGTTTACATAATTACACAGCAATATTATTTTTTTAAAAAAATAATTTCTCAACTAAAAGAGAGGAATGGGGGAAATCTTTGTTTTTGTTGTGTGACTTTTCAGTTGTTTGTTGGTTTGGTTTTTTTTTTACCAAAGTGAAATTTATTAGTGCCGCAGACATAAGACAAAACTTATAAACCCAAATTGAAATTAAAGAAACAGAAAATTAAGACAAAGGGGTGGAAGGAAAGAAAAAAAGAGCTTTCGGAGATGTGCATGACCTAGCTTTGTTGCTGCTGCTACTGCTGATTAAATTCTTTATGGAAATAATACTAACATTACTGTGAGTGAAAAGGACAGCTAAAGTTTTAGCTCTGTCTAAATGCTTTCACAAGTCCCATCTTTTATGAATACCAATCAGGTTTGGAGTCTCTTAACATTGGGACAGGTTAGCTTCAGGAAGACAGAACACTCGATCTTCATCAGTGTCAGGCCTTCTGAGATACAGTAGATAAGAGTTTCGCTATCTGTGTTTCTACGTGTTGGGATTTTTTTTTCATTAGAGTTGCACAATATTTTAATATCCATCTTAAAGTGCACATAATTTTCTATTCTACCATTTGTCTACATTGTAAGTTCCTTGAGGTTCTGTGATTTACATCTTCTAATGTGGCTCGTTTGAGAATTAGGTGGTTGTAATGTCAGTTAAATACTAGTTAATGGGAAGTGTCTTCAGCCAGGTACAGATGCCTTCATGTTAAAAATCCTCTGTGTAGTTTCTGTGCTGCTGTTTACTGGAGTGCATTATCTCACACAAATATATTTTCAACTATTAAATGGAAGGCCAAGAATCTTTGATCTAGAAAGCGTATGGCAGAACGTTTGTGAGGAGTGTTTGCCAACAGGAAGACATTCCTAACTGATACTGGAGGAAACCATTTGTTTCTTAAATGCTATGTAGAGATTTTTTTTCATACTTGTTTTCTTCTGAAACGCTTCCAGTGCCAGTGGTAGCTTTGGTTACTGGTAATGTAACAGGCCGGCAGGCATATTAGGGCTGTCTGAGGTACTGTTTAAGAGTAAAATTTTGTAGGAAACTTTTTTCTCCACAGAAAAAATCCCAAGGAACCCTCTTGCTCCTTTTAATACTTTGTAATCAGACCTCTGTGTTGGCATGTTAACTTTGTCAGCAGTTAAGGTTTCTGGTTTTGTACAAAAGTTATTTTGTGACTAGGGTTGATTTGCTATTGGACTGTTTTTCAGTGGCTCTAAAGATGATTTTATAATGAGCATTAAAAACATTGGCAGTGGTAAAGAGGAGGGTATGGATAGTTAGAATAGAATAGATAGTTGAGTATAATGTTTTAGTATTTGAAATTCACCATGCACGTTAATTTCTTTTTTTAAAAGTTTTGTTAGAAAAATGTTCAGACAGAGAATTATAATTGTAGTCTAAGTGGTTCTGGCTCTGGTTTTCTTAAATTAGGTATTTTAAATATGTATGTCTGGTAATATATTATTATGGAATATGAGAGCAAATTGGTTGTAGAGAGCCGGATGCAGTGCTTTTGAGTGCTTCTTTTCTCTCTGGGAATAAAACCGTATGTTTAATAGACTCCGTCTGAATCAAAAGGTAGAGTTGAATTGTTTGCTGAGCAGGGAGAAATCAAATAATATTTAATTGATGGTTTTATTGAAAAGAACCTGGTTTTATTTTAACATAAACAGTCAAGGTGACCTGTTTAGACTTAATTCCTATTGTGAAGAATTTCAAGTTGCTGTAACCCTTTGTCATTAACAAAGCAGTCTCGTTTAACAAAGTAGAAGAGACAAGGCTGATAGTCAAAGTTTACTATTTTCACTGTAAGTAATGTTTATTATTATTGATTTTATATACATGGATTGAAGGTATTTGCATATGTTTTACCCTCCAAATGTCTGAATAGGTGGAATGCTAAGAATAAAATGCATCCATATAACACTGTTGTGCATGGATAGTGCTTGTTCAAAGCACAAAGTAGTGGCATAGATCTTCTGGCTGATTGAATGCAGTCCAGTCCTATCTCAAGCAACAACAATTATATAATTTTTTTGCACATTGATCAAACTTCACATTGTGTTTTCACTTTTGTACATGGGTCTCAGAGTCTGCCTTTCTGAGAATCTGTACTGTGTAGTCCAATCATGTGTAATGTCATACGTGAGTGCTCTGAAAACAAGTGAGAAAAATGAGCATTGACAACATATTCCAAAAACAAGGGATCTCTTTTGCATTTTTTCTTTTTGCCTGTATCCTTAATATCATTATTCTTCCTAAGCAAAGCTCTTTCTGTCAAAATGTTTGCTGAATAATAAAGATCGTGTGTAACTCAAGACTTTTTTTTTTTTTTTTCTTCCAAGAACTCCGAGGTCAAAGGCCCACTTACTTTCATGCGGACTCCTTCAAATAATGTGTTGTGTGCCTCTCTCAGGAAGAAAACCTGTAGATCACTTCATGTAAATGATAAAATAAATTTTGATGTTGTAACAAAACAGTGTATTAATACAAAATAACTTCTCTGATACTGTTAAGAGCAGCTTTGTTTTAATGCCTAGTAAGCAACGTGGCACTGGAATAAACTTTGACATTTCGGCAAACCCTTGAAACAACCGCATTCACCCTGAATGGTAATGTGTCAGGACGTGTGTTGGGATGTAGTGGGTGGCTAGTTGCTACTAAAATTCAATCTTCCCAAATTAGTCCCCTGAATTTCTGCTATTAAGTAAGTGGAATGTATGCCTTCTTCACTACCGAGTATTTTAACTGTCTCTTGGATACATGAAACCACAACCAGTTCTGACATCTCTCCTAGGTGCTAGAAGCCTCAGCTGTCCCTTTCTCAGTTGTCACAACTTCCAGCTTTTTTTTGACAACTTCTGTAATGATGTTTCATATTCAATGTGAAAAAAATAGGTCTGAAAACTGTTCTTTAGCATGGAATAAATGCCATCAAGAGTACTGGATAAGAGAAGAGGGATTGGAGGATTGCAGTGCTGCTTAATTTTGTCTCTTCCAAAGGAGGGTGAAGGTGCAGGTGCAGGACAGAGGGTAACATTTTTATGATGTTATTATTTATTTATTTTATTGTTGTTCTTGGCCATTTGAGAAGACAGTAGAGTATTGCTTTGTGCAAAATGAAATTAGCCGTTCTGATAGCGGCCAGTTTCTGTGAAAATATCCTTGCTGGTTCTCCTGTGGAGTAACTTCAGTAGCTTGCCTTCCTAACTGTTCTTAACAGCGTGAAACCTGATTTTACCATGTGGAAGCAGACTTTGTCACAGCAGGGCCGAGGCGATGTGCATGTGTAGCTGCAAAAAAGCTGAAGGAGTCCCAAATCACTGCAGTCTCTGCAGGGTCCAACTTTATGCTTCAGTAATTTTTCTATCAGTTAACTGCATCATCATAATGGAGTTCTTGTATACTGATTTGGAAAGGGAAGTCTAAGATTAGGAGAGAAAAATGCACAGTGCGGTGCAGAAGTGAAAAGCAAGGAAATCCATAAAACTGAGATCTTGTCTACGTGAACTGCATGATGTATATGTTGTAATTACACACTGTTACATAAAATAAGATAGATACAGATTGTGTTATTATGGGGAACTGTGGAAAAGCAAAGCTCCACAAATTTACTCAACTGCATTTTGGGTTCAGGTTAATTTAGGTCAATACCAGGTAATCAAAAAGTGCGAGTCAAATCTAAAAATGTGAGAAGGATTTTATTCTCCCATAGTTCTAATTAGGGTTTTTCTGAAAATATTAGATGAGAGCAACATGATGCTATTTTTGTTCTAAAATGTGTAACTAGGTTTTATTAACAGCTTATTCTTGCTTCCAGAGAGACTATTAATATGGCTATTCAATAGACAAATAGTTGCATTTAATTAAATACAAAATCAAAATGGAAGCAGCACAAGCTACTATGCTTTCTGTCACTACCATAAAAAAATACTTTATTGGAAGTAATAGGAAGCAATAGCAAGCAGGAGTGTGGTGTTTGCTTATCTTTCTTCCTCTGTTAGCTTCTTTATTAAATAGTCTCCGTGAATAGAACAGGAGGTCTGGCAGAAGAAAGGGAGTTGGAGGTGAACATTTTATATAGTAGAGAAATCCATGTGTTGAAATAATGTAAAAATATTGTCTCCAAGAATGAGTCTGAGCTCTATTTTTATGAGCTATTTTGATGCACGAATGTGTGTCATCTGTGTGTTATGTCATGTCGACGTTGTCTTCCCCCGGTGAAATGTATTTGTTCCCAAGGCAAAATCTTTCACTAGATTTCCTGCCAAAAATCATAGTTTTTGACTGTGATGCATCTGTCAAAGATTTTTTTTTTTTCAGAATTTGATTGATATCCAGACATTTGGTGTTCATCTGTAGTGCAAATGAAACTTTTTTAAGCAGCTAAGTGAATTCAGTTAGTCTATTTTCTTCTCTACAGCTACACTAAATTTATAAAATACTGGCACAATGTTATACTTCTGAATGCAGTTCTTGTGAGTGCTTTAAGTTGAACAAAGCATCAGGCAGTTGTTTTTGTGTTTTCAAAGTGTAGTAATGTCCAAAAAATGGTGATACAAGGCTTTCTACTTGGTTCTGTGCTGAAAGGTGCTATACAGTTTAACACTGCAAGTGTCACTCTATACAGGACTCTTAGTGGCATCACAGCAAATTTAATCTCCTTACAGTTTATATAAAACAAATTCACAATACAGCAAGCAATTTTGAATACATTTCAAAATACAATATTGTGAATGGAAATAAAACAAGTTGAAGTAAATGCTACTTAAGGGGTAGTAGTATGTGTTCATACAAACAAGGCTGCTGCTATAATGGGAGGAAAGTGTTTTTCAAGGCCACTATTTGAAAGCAGTGGGGGGAAGCTCTTACATAGAGTAGACAACCTTAGCCATCAGTATTTACTGTTGTTGGTTCTGAAATATTGTAGCAGTTCTTTATCCTGAAACAGAAACAAAGAGTTTCTTAGCTACTACTGTGTGGCAACTATGGATTTTTGAATGCTTGACTTGAAGTTCTAGAGCTGTGCTGTGCAGTGAACTCGGTAGGAGTTTTAATAGTATGGACTGTTGGAGTGGTGAGCAATAAGACTAGGATTGGGTAGAGTACAGTAGGGAAAAGTTATGTTCTAAATGGTTATGTTACACTATTTCAAGGAACTTAGTAATTTTGTTTAAGGATATGAATTTGTTAGGGTTATGCTAGAGGCTGGTTGTAGCTATTAACCATTGTACAGAGTTGATGGTTTTTAGGAATGTTCTGTGTTCTACTAGAATAGATTATGTTGGGTTTATTTATTTATCTTTAACATCTCCGTAGGGGGCACATCTCTCTGTTTGGAATTGGCATCACTTTGTTGTTGCACAGGCAGGGCTGGACCTTATTATTCCTCTCTGCTCTAGTATTGTCTCTCTGCTTTCTGCCTTTTTTACCTCGGGGGAATGCAGGATCTGCCTCCTTACTTCCCCATCAGAGACAAAGCTCACATTTAAGGACATGTAAATAGTCCTAAAGAGGGGGAAAGTGTTGACTAAAAATACCAAAACCCCTAACCTTATAATTCCCAGAGCTCAAAGCAATGTGGGACTGTAGTCTTTATACAATATAGTCTTTATACGCCATCATATTAATATCGGTATTAGAATGCAGTGGTGTTATTAATAATGATTAGATGGACATAGGAGAGAAACTAGTGAATCTTAATATTAGTGAGTAGGTGTCACTGAAGTAAAAGATGGGGATCAGGTTGACTTCTTTGTTTTAATTAAAACTGAAGCCTCAAAAGCAATGCTCAGCTGAAAAGATACATAGTATTTATGTCAACTGATCATGAATTTTAAAACATAATGTACAGTTTAATATTGCACTGTAAATCGGAGTAATTTCATACTGTGTGTCTTGCTTATTCAAAGTTCTTGAGCGAAACGTCCTGAATAGGCTCTGCAGAATGGTGCTTTTTTGTACATGTGATAGAAACGTTAAGGAAGTTTGATTAATAAAAAGCATAGTTTGTGCAAGCATTGCTTGTCTAAACGGAATGCATAGTGAATTATTTCCTCAACATGGAAGCCTGGAATATGTATTTCCTATTTCTGTTATTGGAGAAACACTTTAATGGGAAGTTCTAATCTTCTTATTTCTTCAGCTAGCCCTTTTATTGACCTCATTTACTTACCTTTTTTAAAAAACACAAAACTTTGTTTCTCATCACATGCCAGGGAACATGAGGGCAACGGCGTAGAACACATAAGTGTTATACCACTGCACCAGCAAGCATCGTACGAAAGAGGTAGTAGCTTGGCGTTACTCCTTTGCTTAATGAAGGTAATGGACGTGAAGAAAAACAAAAAACCACCAGGAAGAAGCAAATAGCATTTTGTAATGAAGTATAAAGCACTTGATAAAATAATTGTAAATGGAATCTGAACACATCACATCTCAAAGTCTTAAAAGAAGAAATATAGGCAGCTGTGACTCTTGCTAAAGCAAGCCCTCTACTGAAGTGTTAATTACTTTAAGTGGTCAGTTTGATTAATAATGAGTTACCTTAGGATTCTTACTAATTTTTCATAGATAGATAAGTAGTAATGGCGAAGATGGCCTTAACAGTGTTCTGCTTTAATAGGCCACGTAGAGGCCTGATCCTACGTTCATCACCCCTTCCAAACTCCTGTATAGTCTGCAACCATCCGTGCTCTGTGGATTCACTTCAGTAAGTTACTGTTTCTGGATTTAAAACAGAAGTACTGAAGCTCGGCAAGCGTAGTGGCAGCACCACAATATCTGGAATATTCTCACGTTTTGTGGGTGATTGGTTTCTGAATATTATGTTATGTGCACATTCTACATGTTTACTGAATTTATATATACTGAGCATGTATTATCTTAAAACACTGGTATGACGCCATCTATCTAGCTAAATATTATCACCCTTTAAAAAGCTCCTGAAAAAAAGGCAAGCCTTTCTTATCTCTGTCCTCTCTCATATTCCCAGCTGGGAATCTTCTATCTGTTACCACAAGTAAAGCTGAAACCGGTATTTTATTCTGCCTCCTATTTCATTATCTGATAACTCATGACTGTTGGTGCAGGGTATTTGACAAGATTAATGATACAATTAACCTCTTTGTGCTACTCTCATTACCAGTATTTATCTTAAAATCCACTTCCAAGAAGGTAGCATGGGCTCTTGAATATGAAAGCTACTGAATACCTTCTTAACCACTAAGCTGAAAGCTGAACTCAAGAAAGGGAAGGATGCAGCCTTAATTAAATACACAGCTCTGCGTAAATCTAGTAAATATTGCATATTGAGATATTCAAGAAGGCTGGAAAAAACACTACATAATGTCTGAGTAATCTTTCTCTATATACTTAAGCTAATAATTGGTTGATTTACCACTTCTTATAAATGCTCCATTCTCAGTAAGGAGAATGTTCTTCACTGAAATAACACTATTTATGTGTTATAGAAAATGTAGACAACATAATTAGTATTTATACTGTTGGTTATTTAATAGTTTGTGGTTTTGCATTTGTTTTCTACTCTTTACTCCATTTTCCCTCAAAACTATAATGTTATGTTAAGTATGGATGAATGCAGATGGCAGAAAGCTTTTACTGTCAAAATTGAATTTTGATAAGTGACGAAGTAAATCTAATGCTGCTGCCCCGGTTTATGGATATCTCATGTAAACCTAAACCAGTTAGACGTGATTTTACTGCGTTTTGTGGTGGAGCCACACCTTCTGGGTACTTGCCCTGTCCTAGGAGTTGAAAGTTGGTTAATCACAACGATGGGCTACAAATGCTCTGCATAACTACTTACCCTAGAAATACAGAAAAAGGAGTGTGAGTCAAAGAGAAAAGAGCAGTAAGTGTTCTTTCGCAGCTTGTTCCTTTCCTTTTCAGGAGCATTATTGCTACCAATCTGCAGTAGGCTGCTATTTTCCATTATATATGAGCAAATTGTTGTATTTTTGTAGTTTAGGGCATATTTTTTTATGTCAGGTTGTCTTGTTTTTTTTCTCTCCTGGGGGTGGCATTAGCTAAGACTCTCTTATAACCTTATACAATATCTTCAGTTGAGTGGAAAATGGTATCAAAATTCTTAAAATTCCTAGTGCTGGCCCTGATAGGAAAAATTCTGGTTTATAGCCTATGAATCTGTTTGATCCTTTGCAAGTCATGACAATTGTGCAATTTAGTTGATTTTCGAAGAATTATTTCCCTTGCTTACGTGGAAATGTCAGTTGCACAGACTCTTAGGGAAATGAGGGAGGCTGATTAATCCTTTTTCTTCAAGGTACGTAATCCAGCAGCATCTAAAAGTCTTTATGAAGTTGACATCCTCTGTGCTGGGCAACGTACATAAACAGTGGATAGATTAGTCTGTCTGAAACCTGAAGTTTCAAGATTAAGTCTGCCTGATGTGAGTTACAAGTGATCTCCGTCACTGCTGTGCTCAGGATTTAGCAGGAGCAGAGCATCCAGGGACTCTGCCTGCTGTTCAGTGCCACCTTCCCACTTCAGAGGCAGTGGCTTCCTTGCAGGGACTGCTGCCAGGCTCACTGAATGCAACTATTTCTAACGCGCACGCGCGTATGTGTGTACACAAATACAAAGGTTTTAATATGTTACTGTGTGAAACAGAAAACGCTGACGCTTATTATCTGAGTGCTGAATGCCTGACCGCAATAATCACAGCAGGGACTGAGGAAGTTGGAGGCTTCTGTTTTCCCAAGGTGCTATCTTTATCTAAGGAGTTATCTAAGCAGAACACCCAGAAACGACTATAGCGGTACTGGATGTTGTGACTTTGTTTCCTATCCCTTTGCTCCTTCAACTCAGGGGCTAAGATAGCATGAGAATGCTGTAGGAGAGCATCAGCCCTTAAGCAAAGCGAGAGTAACTGTTCATAATGAAGCTACAGTATTTAGCAGTGAGGAACAATTAAGTAATACTATTGAAAGATTTTTTTGAGTTGTTAGGTGACTGCCAGCCTTCTTTTTAAGGTAGCTCCAATTTTGATGCTTTTTGAGCTGATCTTATAGTTTGTGAGTTGACCGATGTATGTATTGTATTAGTTGTTAGTTATCTCTAATAAAAACAATTTGTCTAATATTCAATCAGCAGCGGGTGAATTTGATCTGGTGCTTTTACAAAAGATTTACCATACGTGCATGATATAACATGAAGATAACATGTTGATCCAAGTCTTACAACACGTATTTAATATTTAGGTTTTTAAATAATCTGGAAATACAAGTACAAATTATGAGAAGCAGATAATTTTGTTTCCTGTTGGGGAATATCAGGCATGGGCATTGGCTCCTGGAATAAGGAAAACTACTTCATATGATAAGAAATGTGTTTTTGCAGATGTGAATAAAAATCAGTCAACAATCCACTGGTATCTC
>VYXH01011777.1:723192-749261 GCA_013397275.1 Burhinus bistriatus | reverse complement strand
CATGAAAGACTAGACATTTACTAAAGTGTGACAATGAAGCATTTTGAGCTATGATAAATAAAACCCATTAATGTTGAAAATTTAATTTTTTTTTTTAGAGCCAGTAGCCAAGGAGCAGCCTAATGTAATTACTTGGTGAAACGCTTTGTACTAAATGGATGTTTGGAATATTGAAATTGCAAGAAAATGTAAAAATATGCTTTAGTAAAAAGTAGGATATTAAAGTACAGGGGCAAGTGGATTGAGTGAACAAAGCACATTTCTGTCACAGTCAGTAAACACAATTAAAATTAAACTGCAGGGGAAAGCAAATGGACTATTTTTATCAAATATGAAATTAATTAATATATATTATATATGCAAATACAATAATGGTAAAAATAAGAAATGAAGCAATTAAATCACTACGAATATTTCTCTGCACTCACCTATGTTTGTTTGTGTCTTTCATGTAGATACTATTTAGTGAACAAGGAAAAGGAAAAAGAATTGTGATTTAGCAGATACGAAAAGCTAAAATGCAACTTCCAGCCCCAGTGCCAATGGACCTGACGCTGATCTCATTTTTCACTTAAACCAAGAAAATTTGAGTCCTTGCATGAGTCAAACAGTGTCAGACTAAGGGAAATGATTTGATTTGTAAGCATTGAGATTGCAAATATTTCAAGCAGATTTATTTCACCTGATTGTGATCTATTCATGGAACCACACCTAAAGGAAATACAATAGCTGACTGACTTTGACTTTAGACTGACTGGAAGGTCAAAAATATTTTCCTTCAAAAGTTATCTCACTAATAGGCCAGAAGCAGGAGTTTTACAATATTCAATTTTTTTGCAGTCTCTTTAGTATGTCTGATGCTTGCTGGACAGGTCCAAAGTTGCTTGACGTTTGGAGTAACTGTTCTTACTTGGCTTCAATAGGAATGATCAAATATTGAAAGAAACAAGTTGATGATGAATGTACTTGGAACAAACCTAGCATAGTGTTTCTTATTCAAAGCTATGATTTGAAATTACTTTTGAGGCAAGAGCTAAGAACCTCACGTGCAAGCCTGGCATCGGTATGGCTTAAAATGGCTGTTCTGTAGGGAATTTAAGTTGCAACCTGGGTCATTACCTCTCTGATAGATTAGGATGAGCCCACATACCTGAATATGCATACCTCAGTCAGAATCTTTTTGTGCCTTCCGTTCCTTCTGAGTTAATTACTGTGTTCCTAACAGTTCTATATGGTTTGTATCTGAATTATATTTGCTTATGTTGAGAGTTGATCCACTGAAATCAGTGGAACTCAGGGTAACACATTGAAATATTGGTCTGTAATAGTTTGATTGACTTGGTATGTGTTTAAAATTATTATTGTTTAAAAAATTCAAAAATCATTTTTTAAAATTCCCTTCTAATCTCCTAAAAAAAAAAGTCCAAAAAACCCCACAAACAATTTTATAATTGAAATAAAGATGATATTCCTTAACATGGATTTTTTTTGCTGATACCACATTTAATCTCTGATATGCCAGACTGGGTTCACAGCTTGTTGACTGGTGACATGGTGCAAAACAATTTTATGCGCAAGGCATAACAGAATCTAGGGTATCAAAACTGAACTCAAGTGTCCCAACAGATAGCTGTTTATAAAGCTGCATTATTCAGCCAAAAATTGTGCAAGTGAAATTAACAAAAGTTTTGACAAATCATTCTCCATAATTATTTTTAGGATTTAAAATAGGTGTTAAGTAGTTTATCTTTTTTCGGTCTCTGAATTTGATACGAAAGAGCTGGAAATCTATGTTTTCCTATACTGATCAAAAAATGATGTATTAGAGCCTTATCACTGAAACAGTTTATCACGTTCTGTAGGACACTTAATATAAGCACAAAGCTCTTTTTTTGTATTAAGCTCCTTGTTCGGATTTGAGGGTACGGTGTTAAGGTGGTCAAATAATCTTTAAATTCTTTAAAATATCTCTTCAGAATAATCACTTTTCCATTTAAGCAGCTAGTGAGGAAGTTGAGAGGTTTGTGTATGTCTATATGTATATGCTATTAATATGCTGTTAACCAAGACTCATGGCGCGCTAATGAGCTGAACGTACTCTTGATACTTTTGGAGAATTCAGCTCTGTTGTTGATAACTATTCCTTTGCTTGTAAGAAATACCCTTCTTTCTTGAAAAGTCTTTATTTAGCTATATGAATAGCTAATAAATATCACTGAGTACTGCTGCAATCGGTGACAGTACCTCCTAAAAAATAATTAATTGTATTAGAATTAAATACCATTGCTCTTAAACTAGCAGTCATTTGTATGGGGACTAGGGGTTGCATATGATTTGACTTTTGGTAGGTGTTTTGTTTAGTATTTTTGTTAAAGACAGAAAAATAGGTAAGAGGTCGGTGTTATACCTTTTGTAGAGATGCTTTTATTGAGTAATCTCTCCAATTAATTCACTCTATTTTTAGGAACGGATTTTAGGCTTTGATGTATGCCCCCTGGTCTGTGGTCTCTACAGCCATCTTCTTCTATGTCATTCATACTGTGGTGGAAACTCAAATATCTCCTTTGTACAATGGAAAGTATACAGTTAGTGTGGCAGGTCAGTGCCTGCTTTTTCAACTTTTATTATCTTCCAGTATGGAAATCAATTTTAAGCTCTATACCCTCCCTTCTACTTAGTCAGTAGCAAAAGGGGGAAACATGGTTTCAGTCATAAACTACTATGACCATAGAGCTATTTTTTGTTTCTGAGGTAACTTCTGTTAAAAAAAAAAAAATCTGATTTAGGGGAAGAAAGTAAAGCTTTTTCTGTAGTTTGCCTTCTCTCTATTTCTTTAAACAGTGTTTTTAGTGAAAGTTATTAGTGATTTAATTGGTGCGAAAGCCAAAACTTAGACTGAATTAATTAGTCATATGTGGCAAATTCTTATCTTTGGATGACTTACTGTAGTGTCTGCTGCTTGTTATATTTTTTGAAATTTACCTGTGTTTGAGTAGTTTTTGTGCCCAAATGTGAAAGAAATACATTGAGGGTGTTTGTGGGTGGTTTTTTTTTTTTTCTGTTTTGTTTGGTTTTTTTTNTGGGGTGGTTTTTTTTTTTTTTTTTTTTTTTTTTTTTTTTTTTGTTTTTTTTTTTTTTTTTTTTTTTTTTTTTTTTTTTTTAATTATAAGGATACCTTTTTCAGAAAGGTAGAAAAATGTTGAAATTTGCATAAAATTAATCTTCAGATTCAATAATTAGTAAATTTATATCTTTAAGGCTTTTCTGTGTTTGGCGCTTTTTTGTTCTTTTTTATTTATTTGTTTGGTTTTTTATTCCCCCTAGTGCAAATGTGATACTTGGTACATTTGATATTGCTGCCAGGGAGAGGAGGATCAGAGTTCTATGATTGCCACCGAATGTTAGAACTAAACCCCATATATTCCTTTTTAGAACAAAGTTGTCTTTAATCACAGGCATGTTACAAAGATCAAATAACAGTGAGCACCAAAATACTAAGTAGGACTGTAGGTATTTAGGAAGCATAAAAGGTTACCACTGTAGGTGTTTTGGATGTTAGATTTCACTAATGTTCATAAAGTCTTGCAAGACATGTGCATGCAAATATGAATTATTTTTTTTTAAAAAGGCGTTTAACTGTGCATCTTTGTAATTTCTGAAGATAAGCTAGCCCATTTTTACTGGAAAAGAACTCTAATTTAGATCTTTTGTTTATGAATGCTAGCAAGTTGTGAGCACATTAGAATGCAATTTACAAGTGAGTGAATAAATCAGTTTTTGGACTATATTAATCTAGTGCAGTATGGACAAATACCCAGAAATAATTACAATGATCAACATGTTGGCATTGCGTGCAACCTCCTGCAATACTATTTTGCATAAGAAGGGCAAGTAAGGGGAAAATGTCCATACATTATGGATTTAATTGGCAGTTTCTGGTTATTAGAACAGAGGGTTATTTTCATTCCTAATGTACTTAATGTGAATTTAGTATTTGAGAAAGGTTGATAGGTGAAAGATTAGGTTAAGGGTGACTTGTGAAAGGTTTAGTGCTCTTGGATTGACAGCTCTGGGAATCTGACAATAGCTGTACAAAGAACCAAAACAGCACAGCCGTTGCTGCTGTCATCTTCTTACTTCTCCATACCTTACCAATGATGCACCTACTTTTGTCCAGAGTTCATCAGTAGCTCTGAGACATATTCCTTCAAATCCTGGCTTTTCTGATAAATTTACGCGCAAGAGAACTAAACACAAGAATACAATGATAGCAATGGCTGTCTTCAAGGTCTCAACCTACTCCAAACTGGCTCATGGGGCGATGTGTGCCATTATATTGCAGCCAGCTGATCATTACTTTTCTGAGACACCTTCTGGGAGAGGGCTGAAAGCACTAAGCCTGCAGCACGCTAATCATTTTTCTCTGAAGTGATAAAACTGTGTTACAGATCTCAAGGTGAGTATTCAAATTCAGACTCCAGGGAAGTTCTTTCCTCAAAAGTGGTAAGGAACAGCAGGCTGCTCTTGAACTGTTTTGATGTCCAGTATGTGACCTATTTCCCCGTATCTCATTCTGTTAAGTGTAGATTGCTTGAAAATGTCTGAGGAAGCTAACAAAAATGAGTTGGAAGCTAATTGTTCAAGGCTGTACCTCTTATTCACACATATGTTTCCTATCCAGTGATACTTTTCAGAAAGAAAAAATAATCTTTCAACCTATTTATGCTAATTTCACTCTTAACAACATGACCTTTAAATAGTATTTCCTACAGCTTATATTCATGCTATGTGCAAGTATAATACAGTAGCTAAAGTCTGTGGTATTTCTTTCCCAAGAGAGTTAGTTCTTCAAAAATAAGATGTTTCTCTGTGGACTTAAATGAACAGAAAAAAATATTTTAATTCTGTCTTTTCCCAACTTGGAATGGAATACTCCAAATTTAGAAAAGTTTGTGGAGTTATGGAATTTTATAATTAAACGATTTTTCACTCTTCATTTTAAGATCCCACTTTTTCACTAACAGAAGATCATGTTGCATGTGAAGTGGTGAGTACGCTTTAAAAAAAGCGATAGAGTGAGCTTTGTAAGATTCTTGGAGAAATTCAGGGCTTTTCATTACAAGTGGTAATTACTAACTTGATGTGATGTGATAATGCTAGATTTTTCTCTCTACTGAATTCATAGTTCACCATGCAACTATGGCTAGTGTCCTCGAGCAAGAAGAAAGAGGATACAGATAATGGAAATTATAGTCTCTAAAGCTTTATTGCAGCTTGTTATATAGGCTCATTATAGGCTGATAGTGCCCATCACTTCCTCTGTGACAGGTTGCTAAGGTTTATCATTACAGTTGGCCTCTTAGTATTTAATATGATAAGAAAATTTCATATATTCAACTATTCATAAAATTTTGCCTATAAAGGACAGCTTTGCTGAGATCTGAGAGAAGCTGCAAATATTTTCACTGTTTAAGGTTATTTTTCTGCTAAAATTTGATTATTCTCTTCAGTTTACTACCTCACGTGAGTGGCAAAGTGTGGTAAACTTTAACGGTATTAAAGTATTGTGGTCATATGGAAGGGAGCCCTATCTTAGAAGGTCCTGTAGCGTGAAGTTTCAGTAAAAATTGAGTATTGTAAACAGAGTTCCTTTAAGAATTTTTTAAGATACCAATATAAGACGTGGATAACAATCTGGGAAAACAGGTTAAATGAGGAAAACATAAGAATATGTGGTTACATTCTACATCATCTTTGAAGCAAAGCCTGTTTTAAGGAGGAGCTAGCTTTGGAAACGTTGAAGAAGGACATAGGATAAAGTCTTCGCACATACACATTTGGGAAGTGGGCTGTACCAAAGAATTGGATGCAGTGCCAGCATACTGAAGATTAAAGGAGGAGGGATTGTTCCTAGGGGTGTTCCACATCATGTTCTGGTAGTTCTGCTAAGACTGCAAGTTTAAACAAATGACCTGAAAGGTCTTTCTTGGTCTCATTATCTTTGATCCACTGAATTTGACTCATTTGTTTAGTAATTCCCAAATGTTATTCAAGTAATGTACATTAACAGGATATTGACTTCTCTTGAGGCAAACATCAATGTTTATTGAAAGGAGAAATAAATATTGAGTGAAGTAAAGCCAAAGTCAATTTTTTCCTCAGAACTATAAACCTTAATGTTCGCTGAAATGCCAAGTAAATATACAATGTTCACCATTTAAATCTTGATAATTCTGTGGAGATATATATAACGTTACCCTTGCTGTTTATACATAAAATGTGACTGTCATAATAAATATGTAAAAAGAATTTGCAAAGATTTAGGTTGTTCACTAATGGAAGCATGTCTATGAAAATGTGATTTGATAATTTTGGCAATTATGGTCAATTATTTAATAGTGTCATGGCCTTTGGCAGAAAATGTTTTATTTGCATTCTAAATTAGTGGGGTTGGTTTTTTTTCTGTGATGGATTTTTTTATTCCCAAGAGAGTAACATCTGTAACATACTGCAAATATGAACTTATACTAATTAAAGGAATTGTTATTGATTTGTAAGCCAGCTAAACACGTGTGCGTGATAAATATGATTTGTATGCTTTTAAAGTATCATGCCTGAAAGAATATATTTCCTTTAAGTTACGTGTTTACAAAAGTATCATACAGAAGCATGATCATAAGTGATTATTTGATAGAAAAATTGCTGCAGGCAAGTGTGTGCTGTATGGCAGTTACTCAAGAAAGTGGTTCGAACAGTGCACTCACATCCAGGTTAAATACTTGACAGAGATATCTGTCTAGAACTAAAAAGAGCAAATGATGTAAGTGGAGATGCAGTTCTTCCAACTCAGCTTTGTGAAGATACTACCAAGTCTGAATTATTAACGAAAGCTGGTTTCAACCTTCTGGAGGTTTACCTATTGATATAAGATCCTATTTTGTTGGGTGATGCAGTCATGAATGACTCTTGCAATGAATAAACGAGCAATGGTCAGTGAGGGTCAAGGTACAAATAGCCTGTGAGGAAGCCAGGTGATGACATAAGTTCCATCAAAATCTCTTGTGAGTATTTTAGTTGATTTTTATGAACTACTGCATCTGGGTAAAACTATTATTACTGTCAGTACTATGTGCAAAAAAACTTCATTAGACTGATAATGTCCAAGCAGATACTGCACATCTGATCTGCACTGCTAGTTTTGTTTTAATATTAAATGATTTTCACTATATATCTGTTTTCCAAGCCAAGTGGAATAAGGTCTCCATGGTCTTCATCCTTGTAGTGATGAATCTAAAGGACTGTTTTTCACAGACTTTTTCATTTTACTCATTGTCTTTATAATTTTTTCACACAATACCTCTCATGTAAAGGAAGCATAATTTCATCTGTGGTTAAGGGCTTTCATGCTCACTAAGGTGGTTCATGCACAGGAAGGCTGCTCTGAGTAAGATTTTCCACTTAAAATTAAAGTGTCAGTGACATTATCCATGATGTCCAGAAAGGGAATACTTTCTGTATTGCTTGTGCTCTCCTTTCTCTGGTGTGGTCTGTGCTTCTGACTGGCTGTCCAAGTGCTGAGTGAAACATACGCAGTCTGTATGCAGAATTTTTAAGTGTTTTTAGCACACAGAATCACAGGGGTTGAAAAGGACCTCTGGAGATCATCTAGTCCAACCCCCTTGCCAGAGCAGATTCACCTAGACCAAGCTGCACAGGATGGCATTCAGGCAGGTTTGGAATGTCTCCAGAGTCAGAGACTCCACCACCTCTCTGGGCAGCCTGTTCCACTGCTCTGCCACCCTCGAAGGAAAGAATTTCTTCCTCATGTTCAGATGGAATGTCCTAGGCTCAAGTTTGTGCCCGTTACCTCTTGTCCTATCCCTGGGCACAACTGAAAAAAGACTGGTCCCATCCTCCTGGCACCCTCCCTTTCAGTATTTATAAGCATTGATGAGATCCCCTCTGAGCCTTCTCCTCTCCAAAGACGCAAGTCCCTCAGCCTTTCCTCATGAGAAAGATGTTCCAGTCCCCTAATCATCTTCGTAGCCCTTTGCTGTACCCTCTCCAGCAGTTCCCTGTCCTTCTTAAACAGAGGAGCCCAGAACTGGACACAGTACTCCAGGTGCAGCCTCACCAGGGCAGAGTAGAGGGGGAGGATAACCTCCCCACGAAGCATAATCAAACATCAGACTTTTTGGCCCAACCTGTAAGCTGAGAAGACATGTTCAGAGGCAGTAGGTGAACTTATCATTTTGAAATACTGTTGTGAGGTATTCTCATGTATGTAACCCTCAGGTAACACTACCCTTTTCAGAAAACCAATACTTGGGAATAAACTAGTGAGGTGTTTCAGGCAAAATTAGACACAGGAGGAGACAAAGTCAATGGGACTTCCGAATTAACGGAGACAGTTGAATGAACTTACTCTACTATCTGGTATAACCAACACTTCTGCTGAATGATAAGGTTCTTTTCAGGTAAGTTGCAGCTTGTACATGTGAAAGTAATGTAATTGTTTAATTTTCAGTTCTAGTTTAAAAACATGATGGAACAGAAAATACAATGCCCTCCCCTTTTATAAAGCTCAAATCAGTAATGTTACTTCTTCATAGAGAATGCTGTCGTTGAATAACGGTCTGCTGCCAGGAAAATGCTGAAGCAAGCTGTCTTATATTTTCAAAGCAGGCACTGCTGCCTTTGAAATAATCTTGTAGATGTTATATGATGGAATACTAAATAGAAGACCAATTCCAGATCTTTTGACAATGTTCTGTTATAATGACTTTACTCCTATTATGTCAAATGATTGATGTAGATGTAATCATTGTGGTTGATGGATGTTAGTGTGGCAGGGTGACATTTGATTTCTATTCTGTTTGAATTCTGATTAGCTTAAAGAATAAATCTGTGCAGTCTGGTTAGAAAAAAGTTTACTGTACCTGTATGACTAAACTGGTGTCTGAGTGACATTTATTTATTTTTATCAGTGTGGAAGGGTCAGTACTCCTTATTATTCAGACTTTAAAGTGAATTTTAATGCTTGTGAAAGGAATCAGATTGACAGCCAGAGGAACAGAAGTCCTTTCTCCATCTGCAAAAGAGACCTAGCATAGACAAGAAGGATGTTCCTGTCCTGCCTAGGGAGTCTTTATTCTTATTTATGGGAGAATAATGTTAATGGTCCCAGACCTGATGAACAGTGGTACCCTGTATTTTGGCCATGTGGATTTGTATCATAAACTGCTATATGTGGCCATGCAGGAGTTTGAGGGAAAGTAAAATTTCATGGACTGTTTCATGTGGGAGAAAACCAGGGGTTGCTGATAGAGTGGCTGTGTGTAGAGATGACAGAGATGAAAAATGTGTGGAATTTCAGTTACTTTCGTCTTCCCTTCTGCACCTTCTTTCATCTCAAAGCTATTGCAGAGCAAGAGCAGTGACTGATTTGTTACTGGGAAGGTCAAGAAAAATATTTTCTGCTGGATATATAACTAATTCTTGTTGTTATTTTATTTTATAACTTTTATTACTGTTCTGGCCTATTTCTTGTTTTCGGTTGAGTTCGGTTGAGTCTCTTGGTGAGCCCTTAAGAGCTGGAGTGGTGATTTCCAGCTCTTGTCTGCTGAAGACTAAACGCACCTGTGTACTGAGTCTGTCGGAGATGGAGTTCATTTTCTTCATAGCAGCCCATATGGTGCTGTATTTCAGATTTGTGACTAAAGCAGTGTTTTGGCTGTTGCTGAGCACTACTTGCATAGGACCAAGGCTTTATCCTTTTTCTTGCTCTGCCTACCCCTTTAGTGAGTAGACTGGAATGGGCGAGAAGTTGGGTGAAGACACAACCTGGGCAGCTGACCCAGACTGACCAAAGGGATATTCCATGTCATATACTGTTATGCTCAGCAATAAAACCTAAGGGAAGTTTTTTTTGGTGTGACCATGCAGAGGTGTACATACCCACATGTGACTCTTAACTGCTACTGTGGTGGTTTGATAGGCCATGTGGAATGGAAAGAGGTTAAGTAATCACGTGTGAATCTGCTTTGCTCATATCAGTTCCCATTAATGTTATAAAAAAAGACTGACAGTGTAGAAAAATCTCTTGTAATTCATGCTCTAGTTCTTGAGGTCATTGGCATCCATTTAGAAGCATATTTTAGAACACTGTTGTTAATTACAAATTGTGGAAATGCTGAGGGGGCAAATTCTGCTCTTTTCTTTTTTTTCTTTTTTTTTTTTTGCACTCCCAGTGTTGCCTAACCCCATGTGACTTCAAATTAATTTCATAAAGGTGAGCTGACCCTTGTGCTGGCAGAAACTGTTGGGCTGGCTTGTATAAGTAATGTCTATTTTATGTGTTGTTTAAATGAATGTGGTTAGGTTTTAGAGAAAGCAGCTGCCCATATATGCTGTTCTGGCTAGTGCACAGAGGGTTTCATAGAGTCCTCTGGAAGAAATGGGAAATTGAAGTTTTTTGTCTAGAGAAATGAACACGTTCTACTAGAAGCTGTTGAGAAAGCAATGTTAGCATCTGTAGGGAGCTCTTAGGATGAACACCTGTATGTTTTATAGATCTTAAGGCAAGCAGGTTCAGTTTGTCCCCTCTAATTCCGCAGCCTGTAAGATTTCACCCAGATAGCCTCAACTTGAACGCCAGTGACTTGTCTGACAAAAGTATATTTTCAAAACAGCACCCAGGTTTAATTTGAAATTATTGAGAGAAGGGCAATGACTTCAGTAATATCAGTGGTTAATTGCCATCACTGTTAAATATTCATGACTTATTCTTAATTTGAATTTGTCTGGATTTAATGTCAAACCCTTTCTTAATGCTGGGTCTTTCTCTGCTGCATTTGAAGAGCACTTTAGTACTCTGTTTTCTCCCTGTGAATGTTCTTACACACTCTAATCAAGTTACTGCTTAGTCTTCTTTTTTGATAAGCTAAACAGATTGAGCTATTTTACTCTCTCACTTTAAGACATTTTGTCCAATCCTTGATTAATTTGTTGAGGCTGCTTCTTTCTTCTTGTTTTGACACCTTCTTCATTTTTTAATATTGTTTTCAAAGTATCAGAAAGAGATAGTCCAGCATTGATCCCAGTGATACTGTATTTAGAGATAAAATGACCTTTCTGCTTCTTTGTTTTTATGTGAACCTCTTTGCTACAGTACAGCTTGCATTTTTTCCCCTAGATGTGTGACTTTGACTATATTAAAATATGTTTGATTTAGAAGGGCTGCTTTACTATGTGTACTATAAAATACAACATTTAAAGCCAAATACAAGTTACTTATGGTTTATTATTATATACCTTCGTGCTGAGAGGATTCTGCAAGTGTATTTTGGAAAATATTCATGTGAATGGGATGAGCTTCAGAACTTGTTTATAAATATTGCTATTATAGTTAACATATTTTGGGTGCAGCTATATAAATAGATAATAGTGGTTTGGATGTTAGACAAATATTGTTTGTTATTTGTGGAGATGTATTGAATGAACTTCTTGATATTTGATCCACAGTCAAGTATTTGTCTATAATACCCCCCAATTATTAATATGAATTAAATTAAAAAAAAAAAGCTTGAAAAACATAACTTGATAGCTCCTGGTCTCATGCATTACTTCGTGTTATTTTAGTTCTTCATATGCCATGGCTCCTCACTTCTCAAGTTCTAGTCTATGTATTTGTGAACTTTCCCAGTTGGATCTAAGTAGTATGTATTTTTAGTGAATAATTCACTAAAATAAAGATTTTGAGTTGCTTTTCAGGTTCATATGCAAAATAATTCTTTGTTCCTCTCTCCTGAAAGTTTAAATATTCTGAGGTATTTGAGATGATATATGACATTATTTTTCCTCTGAAGTTTTCTTTGAAAAGACTTAAGTCAACTTAATGTTGAAATTACTTTTCTGTTGTTCAGTTCCCTGAGAAGATCAAATGAAGCTTTTGAGTTGATCAAGCACCAATTTTAAGAATGAATTATTTACACAACTTTAATCTAGATGTCACCTAACCTGTTTGCTTGTCTCTATATCTGTCTGATGCACGATGATTGGAAAAATACATATTGTTCTAATATGTTGAAATTTTTAAGTACGTAGAAATTAAAATGTGATTTGCAGATCTAATTCATCCTATAATAAAACTTGAAGTTGGTATTTTATGGAACCTGATTCCTTACCAGCCTTGTTTTAAAGCAGTTTAAATTACCAGAGGTTCTCAGCTACAGTGAGCATTTCTACATGTCATCATTCTGGTGGTACAACATAGCACCATCGTAAGGCAGAGGAATGCAAGAAAGGGTGAATTAAGTAAAGTAAAAAAAAAAAAGAAAAAAATCAATTCTTTTAAAAAAGACAGAAGACCTAGATCCAGCTAAATGGATTTATGTTGTGTCTGTGCTGTCTACAGATGGATAAAACCTATCAGTTTGGGTCTTTGGCATTATTCCAGAAGGAATTGTTGTTGAATCTTAATCAGAAGAGATTGGTGGTTTTCTCAGAAATAGTTCTGTGTTCTCAGTCTGGTGCTGTACCAATTGTAGGGCGTTTTAAAAGTGTTTCTGTAACAAACTACTATATAAAACTTTGCCTGTTCCTAGTGCATTGAGAGGAATAGTGCAGTGGAAAAGGAAGGTCCAGTGGGCCGTGATTTCTCAGCCCTTGCAGATCTGGTGAAGGTTCCACCTTTTCTGTGGAAGGTAAATAGGGAATAAGCAGGTCCAGCTGTTAACAGAGAAGGGAGAAGGTGGAAGAATCTGAAACTGCCAGTGGACATGCTCAGACTAAAATAAAAATTGTACCTTTGTTTAGTGATAGCCACTCAGAAGAAAGGCAAAGGACTGAGCAGCCTGGAGATTGTTGTTGCCAATTGAAATATGATCCTGTTGGCTGAGATGCTGGCAAAGCAGCGCTGTGACGTGTGGTCCAGAGTTTAAAACAGAAAGCACTGGTGTGTTAAATTAAAACAAACAAACAAACCCAAACAAACAAAACCAAAAAAACTCCCCCAAAAAACCAAAACCCCCAACAAAACAGACAAACAAACAAACCCCACAAAACAACAACAACAAAAAAACCCAATGCTGACGTATAATTACAGCATGGTAGGTCACAGCAGGCAATCCCCCTCTCCCACCCACCAGCCCTTGAAAAAGCCCCCACTGGTAAGTGGCCAGTATGTTTGGGATCAGCGAAGGGAAATAGTTCAGCCACTCTTTTGACTGCAAAATAAATTGAATTGCATTAAGCACCTTGCTTTTTGATTACATTAATAAATTAATTGCATAATATACTCAGCTTGTTGCAGGAAGTGGAAAAAATGCATTGGGTAACGTTGCTGGGTATCCTAGCCTATAGTAGAAAATGTAGTATGATACATTTAAATTAAAACTCCTATGAAAGCTTTGGTTTACCCACTTAGTTGTGGATAGCCAACATACTGCAATATTTGGATGGGACGTTCACCAAAGGTTTATGCAAAGCCACCATTTTCCACTGAAACTAGTTTGATTAAAAAGCCTTTTGAAATATAATTTGGTGCTTGTTATAAATTCCCCCTCTCCCTGCTCACTTATCCTTTTCACCTTAGTTTTAGCTGGGAGGAAATGCAATTATGGGAAGTGCAGAGGGGAGTCATCATCTCTCCCAGAAGCAACTTCATGAGCTGAGGGACCATGGTCTAGGACAGTGGATGCCTTCCCATCCTGTCATGTAGTTTAGATGCAGCCTTCAAGCCTAGTATATGTATACATACAAAGTCTTATTGAGATTCTAATTCTATGTTTTCATTGTGTTTGGCCACTAAGAGTGATAATTAACTCTGGACAGATCTTGGAAATAAATTTTAAAAAGTAGCTCGAATCAACATTACACATGAGATGTATGGCTAAAAAGAGAAACTTAAATGAAAAGCCTAGTCCTAATGAGACAGCCAACTAAGATAAAAGATTATGAGTAGTGGGAATTTATGCCGCTTGCTTTATAGAGTTGCCAAAATATCATTGAGAGGTATTCATTTTACCACAGTGGGAAACAATACTCTGTTGTATTCCACTGTCGTAATGGTGTTCAGAGCCTCCGCTAGTGGCTTGCAATGTGACAGTGACAGCCAGCTGAAGCCACCACACAGAGTATATGGAAGTCACTAGAGATAAACTAGTTTTGAAATATTTGACCTTCTCAGGGGGATTTCCCTTTGGCTCCAGCTGCTGGACCCTCCTGTTAGAAACATTAATCTGGAAGTGCTTTTAAATGCTGAACAGCACAGACAATTTGGGAAGTACAGCATGGCTGCCAATAGGTACATTAAACAGAGAGAAAAGAGGCAACAGGGAGATGAGTAACTCCAAATTGGTGGAAGGGAGAAAATGTAAAGGAAGAGAATCCAAATAAAGAAGGGGTTGGGATGACAGGGAGAAGAAAGACTCAGACATGGGAAGGAAGAAAATAAAATTCAGTGTATCAGAAATAGAATCTGTGAGTTAGGAACACTTTCAAAGCTCTATGGCTGCCCTTAATCCTCCACATATATTGCTTTGAAAATATGCCCATTTGATCTATTCTTTAAAAGTTTTTTTGGAAATAAAACATCACTTGACCTCCCTAAAAAAGAAGCACGCTGACATCAGTAACAGTGACCAGCGTTTCATCTTCCATGGGTTGGCACCTGTGTCTTGGCCTTCTAATCTCTCCTTATTTTGGTGGTTTCTGTCTGTTACCTGTCTCTTTCCTGTTTCTGTTCTGCTTTCGTTTTTTAGTTGCAGGCAAATATTTGTCTTAAAAAATTAAATAGTGTCAATGATGGAGGATTAATATTGCTTTCTAGAATGAGACACAATATAGAAAGTCATTATTTATATTTCTCAGGTGCTACTGTATGAATATCCTTTGGTTCCAATCTGCAGTAATTTACACTGGTTCTTATTCTCTTTCAAGATGAGCTTTCTTGGAGAAATGATGTTATGCTATGCCAAATACTGTTGTGGTATCAATTAGTATCTCATAAAAGAAAAGTCTAAGAATAGAAAGCTTATTGAAGAAAGTACTTAAATTGGATTAGAAAGTCAGTATGAAAACAAAGACCAACTTGATTCAAGCGAAGATCCCCTTAATGTTGATAACAAAGGATTTAATATCTTTGACGTGCTTAAAAATAGTGAGATTGTTACTGTGTATATTAAAGAAGAAAAAGTAAGTATGCTTCTTGGGCTTAATTTTGGCAAAGGTCTTAGATCATTGTGTAGTTTTGCATATTACATGTGCCGTAATTTCTAGATGTTGGAGTCAATGGTAGTTTTGCCTGAGTAAAAACTGCTGGTTTGGTCCCCCATGATTCATTGATAAGGGTATTGCTTCTGACATTAGATTCAGCTAAGGGTAACAGACAATAACATGGCTGATTACTAAAGTAGAAGATGTAAATTCTTTCACATTTCTATGCATTAAAAAGGCTTAGAATTCCTGAATTTTAATATAAAATACAATGAAGTGTATCAAATAAGATTCCCCTATCTTGCTTTGTAATAATAAATTGCAGTGTGCACATTCAAAGGGTGAAAAATGGCTTTAAAGAACCTTTGCCTCCTAAGGTTGAGAAAATACGTTACCAAAATCTCATTAAACACTTACATTTTTGGTGTGTGATTGCATGTTCCTTTTTCTTCAAGTGATTGTATCCAGACTTGCATGATCTCATTAAAACCAGTTGGGCACATAGAAGCTGACAGGGTCTACATCACTGAAACAACTGGTATGTCTGTATATGACCTTTGCTATCAGATAACGTTTATTTGTTTCTGCTCTCATTTTATCTTCTTATTTGGGGAATGCATTTTCTACTGTGTTTCTCATTTTGGTGTAGGTTTCTCCACCTTCTTTCCTTCCAGGCTTCCCCAGTGTGCCCTGTTGAGCTGTACTTGATAGAGCCTTTCAGAGCTTGGGATGCGTTCCATTCTGGGATTTGAGTTCAAGGAATTTAGCCTTTATACACAGGCTTGAAATAAGTAGCAATCAACAAGGGCTCTGTGTGGAAAAAAAAATGTGTTTGTTTTCTTCAAAATCTCACTATGCCTTTTAGAATCTGTGTATGAAGGGAAGAAAAGAGTAGATACTGGTCACAGCTAAGAGGAGAAGAGCAGACGCAGCCAGGGCTGGTTCTCACTGGGGCTTAGTGGAGTCCATACCCACCAGAACTTCATAACCCTAAGTAAAATCTTCAGAGTTACTATTTTTCCTCTTAGGCTAACGATGGCAGTGATGGACATACTAGTGCCAGAACACACTGCAACACAAAGTACAGTGTGCTTTGGCAGTGGCGAGTCTTAGTAGAGGAGGATCGCCACCAACTAAAAAGTGTTAGAGACTCTGCTGTATCCAGTGTTAACTTCCTGCAGTGTATGTCACAAGGGAGAAAAGAAAATACTCAAATTTTGTGCCTATTGGAAATGTAACTCAAATAGAAAACCACAGCTTTAAAGTTGAGTTTGGAATGCAAAGTCTAATTGTCTTGAATGATGCATAGTGTTTTTGGTCACATCCCAACAAATGACATTACTAAAATCAAAACAATCTTTTAAGTTCAAAATATTTTCCAAATGTCTTCTTTAGCAAAGGTGACTGTGAGTAATCAGGCTCTTGAGTTGCTCAGAAATAATGCATGATGTTTATTTTGTCTCCTAAAATAAGATTTTTAAGAACCTATTGGTGCTAGGAAAGAAAAGAATTGGTACTTCGAGCATGTAGCTTCCATAATTTGTAAATGTTCTGGGATCTCTGCTGCCAGCTGCTGTTCTTGTTCCCTGAAAGTGCATGTGGTCTGATTTTTAGAAAACAAAACAAACCAAATAACAAACAAACAGGGACTGCTATACAAATAATAAAATAAATAACACCCTTAATTTCTTTTTTTTTGGAAGCTGTTATTAATTTAAAATAGCTTACTGCATTTTTATCCATCAGATAATCTTTTAGCCTGAAGAATATGGCAGCCAGCATCAGGAATTCGCTGAAGTTCACAGAATTTGTAGGTGGTGATGGATGCTCAAACACTGTAGGGTTATCGTGGAAGGGTGAATTAGTTAGGAGCTCCCTAGCTACATCATTTTCTCGGTGAGCAGTTAACAGCCCATTGAAATAACTTATGTTGATGCCTCCTTTTTATAAAATGTTTACTCTTGCGTGCATGTCTTTGTTTGGTTGATTGCTGTGATTATTCACTTGTTCCACAATGACCTTTTGTGTGGTGCTGTGCCTTAGTGCTGAATGTATTTGGACGTGATCACATCTATAAGAAAAAAACATGGCTTGACTGTATATATGTAAATGCATACAAGTGGAGTGATCTTCATTCAAGTGTTAAAAGCTATGAAACTTTCACTGTTGATGTATTGTACAAATGATTCTATCCAAATTACTTAGTCCATTATGTACTTAGCAGCAAAGGGAAAGGAGAGGAGAGTTATTGTCTTGAGTGATCTATAAATGCAGGAAAGTTGTTTTTAATAGAACATTTGCTTTCCTCAGCTCTCAAATAACGTCTGAAGTATATTTTCTTTACCAATAGATGGCAGCATAGCTCTTCAAGAGGCTACCCTGAGGTACTTAGCGACTCAGTGTTAATGTAAATTACTTTAGCAGAAAGTTATTATCTAAGTAAATGTTGTTCCGCTGCATTTTTCCAAGTTCTCCACCTATTTTTCGCTTTAAAATAGAAAGAAAGAAGCTATGGATGACATAGAAGTTAAGACTATATTTTATGACTAAATATGTAATAGAACAAAAAATGAGTTTAAAAATAATGTATTTTGTGTACACAGGCATATTTCTCAATCCCAATATATTAATTTCAGCTGAAAATCTTAAATATGTCATTTTTTAATTTGACAGAGCCTACGCTCTGTTCAACATCAAGAAAAAACATCACTTTGCTTGTGAGGGTAACAGAACCTGGGTCAAGCAAACCTGAAAATAAAGCTGAATGAGTATTCTGTGTTGTAAACCCTAAAGGTTATTGTGGGAATGGTAGAGTATTTAGAAGGACACGTCTTTCTATAAATCTACTCTAGGAAAGCTGCATTCTTACTGTATTGTTCACCTTTTAATTTTACTTTGAGAAGTAAGGATCTGACAGCATAGGATCCTATGTGGTCTTGTTGAAGGATAAATTACTTTGAAATTCCAATATTCAGGCACCCACTAATGAACTATTACATCTATGCTTGCTGTGATTACCTTTTGGAAAATGGGGTGGGGAGGAGCAGGGTGATAGGGGACAGGAACAGAAAACACAGGTTTTTATAGTGCCATTCCTGGACTTAAGCTTTTCAGAGTCACCTGTGAGGAAGCACATGCAAGAGAGAAGTCTTGGAGGGAAAGGAAAGAAGGATTCACGAAGGGCACTTGAGGTTGGCAGTAGCTGGAAGCTCTCTGCTGAGATGCAGACTGTGTTAGACAAGAAGGCAATCAGATCAGGGGAAGCACAGCTTGTAGAAAGCAAACAAGTTCTTCCAGTCTCGATTTTTCAATGCTTTGGGGTATAGAGTAGAATGTTCTTAGTTGGAAAAGAAGATCTACTTCTCAAAATACTGTTCTACCTTTTGGCTTAGTTCATGATGTGCTAATTTATGCCATATATACAATCCTCGTTTTCTGTCTGAGGCTGGTTTTGTTTTTATTAATGTTTTTATTAATGTTTTTTAGTTTAAGGAGGGTCAAGTTGTCGAACTCCTATTACTTGAATTATTGTGATAGGCAAGGTAGAGCAAATCTCTTTACTCCAGATCTCGCCACTCCTCTGCCCTCCTTTTCTGTTTGCCATACAAGGAATCTGTTTACTCTGCAACACCAATGCATTTTCTTTATTACTCTTAATTGAGATATTTGAATATTGTTGCACAACTGGTCATTTCAAATAAGAAAAATATTGCCTAGCTGTAAACTTACTGCAAAGGCTGATACATAGACTACTAAATTGGGCTGAAAATCCTCTCCACCTTACAGCATCTAGATCGGTTAGTCTTTCCATTCAGGAAGGAGGCACACATACTCCAACTGTCTCCTGTTGCCTTTGACTAGAAATCCATTTTGAGTACAAAATAAATTCTTCTTGGTGAAAGTTTTGTGGAGATCAGTGTATCCATGAGAGCTTGCCTTGACTGGCCAACATTTTTCAGTGGGATTTTTTTGTCTACATCAGTAAATGATCAAACTCGGAATGCATAATCCTTTGATTTTTTTGAAAGGAAGACTTAGGTTGCCCTTTTTCCTTTTTTGTAGTTTGTCGGATTACAAGTTTTTTCCTTTATATTAAAGCTATTTATTCAAAACATTAAATTTTTAATATTCAAGTGTATTCTGTGGTAACTGTGGGAAGCTCTAGAGCTGGTGCCTATGCCATGTTTTGTGCTTTTACTGTAGCAGTCTCATAAAAGGTGGTTCATCCATTAATACAATTGATTTTTCTGAGGGGAAAGATTGATATTTCTGAGCAGCAGTGGAAGAAAGGGATTGAAATAGTAGGAAGATTAAATTTTTGTATTTCACTTATCCTTTTATTATCAGGGTAGCTCTTATCTGTGCATCAGTTTATATGATCATTTGTTGTTTCTTTTGTTTACGTATCGTGTTCTTACACAGGCAGTAGACACTTATTATTAAAAAATAGTTTCCGATTCCAATGCTTAAGGTTGACAAACGTGATCCAATGAAAGCCAAACGTGCACTTAATCTCTTGATTCTTGGTGTGTTACAGTCACTTGTTTTCTGCCACCTGCATCTGAATATTTGCTCCTCTTCAAGTAATGCAGGGTCTTAGAGATTTCGGTAACAAATGAGAGCAGCTAGGACATCATGTTGTTGGTCTAATATAGAGCAAAATATGTTGATGATTCAGTAGAATTTTTTTTTTTTTCTGAGATGCCATTCTTTTGTAGGTATGGGATTTATTTTGGTTTTGAATTTTAAAAATCTTTAAAGGTCACATCAGAATCATCATTTGTTCTTGTTCTGTGTACTTCATGGGAAGCCATGAGAGGGTGGCTTGTTCTTTAGTGTTCTTGACAGCTAGGTGAAATGTTGGAATCTCAGTGTGTTTAGCTTTGGTGGTCCAGGCTTCTGAAAATCGTGGGGAAACAAATTTGAAAATGAGTTACAAGACTGGGATATTTCACCCTTCTCCTTAATAAGGTATCAGTGAAGCCCCCCCTGTTTGTGGTGATCTATAAATTAACATAGAACTAACAAAGAAGCCTGAAAGCATTTTCTTTCATTCTGAACAGGCTGCTCAGGGAAGTGGTTGAATCATCATCCCTGGAAATATTTAAAGATGCATGGATGTGGCGCTTAGGGGCACAGTCGTGGACTTGGCAGTGTTAGGTTAACGGTTGGACTCTATGAACTTACAGGTCTTTTCCAACCTGACAGATTCTATGATTCTATGATATCTGTTGGGTTTTGTGGGGTTTTTTTGGTTTGTTTGGGTTTTTTTGTTTGTTTGTTTTTGTGGTGCACTGGAAATACCATTATGCACTTCTTTTCTCTTGGGGTTTGGGATGTACTCAGTATCCTGAGAAGTAACACGGGGCTGGGTCTTGGTGACAAGGGCAAGTGTTCATTGCGAAGGAGGCTGTATACTGTTTGGCAGAAAAATCCTGAACTGATTAGTATTGACTGTAGTTCATGCTGCCTTCTGACATTTTCTGTAACTGTTATTTGGTTGAGACCTCTGTGCTGTATTTGTGGGTTGAATCGTTTTAAGCTTTTAATAGTATTTAACTGTGTTGCATGGCTAGCACTGGTTATTTTATGTTACCATACATCCTGGGAAATGTCCTTTTCAGAATATAACTGTGCCTTTCTTAGTAAAACCTATTCAGAGGATGAGACTTTTTTTAAAAAAAGCCCATATAGACTATATTTTTAGTGTTTTGCATTTAATGAGTGTCTGCCCAACAGTACTAGTAACGACTACTGTTACAAACAAACAAAAAAATTACAAGGAAACCTCTCTTGTCAGTTTAAATTGAGTTTATGACAGGAATTCAAAGTGTCTCTGTATTTACCCCATGCATCTAGTTATTATATTTTTTTGGATCTGGAAGTCCCTGAAGAGTCATAGTCATATCCTTGAAACACAATAGATGGCCTTCTAGGCTAATTTATCTGAATTTTCCACCTTCTAAATGTAAGTTTAAATGTAGATTGAAGAATGTGAAAAATTCTCAGACTGTTCCCCCCTTCCCACACTCGTAACTTAATAAAGTGACTTTTGCTAGATAATAATCGCAGGGAGTAAGGAGAGTCATGAAACTGAAAGAATATAATCACAATTTATAACAAAACATATACTGCAATAACTTAGAACTATCTTATATTGTGATGAAGAAAACCTTTGTAATGGTGTCATATGCCTGAGAGATTGCTATAGGGAAAGTGTTTGGAAACTGAACAGTTGATACACCTAGGAGTGAGGCTAGATAACATGCTAATAAGTAATACACTGTTGGGAACCTGTCTTTAATGGATGCTGGCTTAATTATATAGGTACTTTATGTAAACCTTTTACTTCCCCAAAGTATTTCCATTCTGAATGTAGCCAGTGAGACAAACGGTGATTATAAGTCATGTTTTGCTATTATTGCTAGTTTGCTATTTAACTGGTTTTATTAGGGCATGCAAGAACTATATTCACTTAAAACTAAATTTACATACTATTTAATGTCTTATTAATCTCAGCTATCTTAAACTGTGTTCTTCACAATACTTTCAGGTAAACTAAAACCAAAACTAAACTTCAAACTAAAAAAGCGTATTCTTTCCTCCCTGCTGTCACCTCCACCTTTCCAAAAACAGCTTCAGCACACCCCAAGCCTTAACCTATAGTAGGTCTTAGATTTTGATTTCACAGGTAAAGAGCTTGAACAAAACTCATCATAAACAGTAAAATCCTGTGCTCTGTGATAATTTTCCTAGCGTGTTCCGATTTCCTTTGCATAGACATGTATTTTCTAGAGAGTAATGATCTACTTTTTCTTTTTTTAGTATAAAAAAATATATATACTATTTTATTTAGGTGTCTAAAAATAGACTTGTGCTTTGAAGCTACTTAGGTGCTTTTGAAAATCTTGCCCTTCAGAGCCTAGTATTAGATATTGAATTTCGAAACTGTAGACTCTATAACAATCAGTATAAAATGTAACACATTTTGACAGCAGATCATTAACTGATATCAAAGTCATTTTGTTCTATCAACTGTATCCAAATCCAACCTAGACTGCTCGCTGCAACTCTGAGAAGTCAGCAGAACTTAAAGCCTGCTAGAGGGGAACAAGCTTAATGACTCTTGAGTGAACATGAACTGGCAATTCTGTCATAGTTTGGGTTCCCGGGACGATGGTAATACTGCCTAGATCATCTTATCTTCATCTTGAAAAATGCTTTGACTAGACCAGGACAGAACCATATCCAAAGCTAAGTCAAGGTGAGAAAGTCGTGAACAACAGTTGAGTGCAAGAGTTGTGGTTCTGTTACTGCTCTTCTCATGTGCTCCATCAAGCTAATGTCCTCTGGTGGGAGAATGTATCTTTCTTATTTAGAGTTCTGGGAACTAAAACCAAGTCCAAACCCAAAATGCAGTCTGTTTCCAGACTGGCAATCCAGATGCTGTAGTAATGTAAATAGCCACCAGGAAATAAAATTTTTGTAGATAGCTTTGTGGTTCTGTAGAGGATGAATCCTAGGGATTCTTCCGTATTTACTGTCATCATCTTTTGTTTTCAGTTTTTGGAAGTGTGATTAAGTTTGCTTACAGCTGTTCTTAGATTGTACAAGTACACTAGTCAGGAGCTGCAGAAGTCTTGACATAGGTATTAAGTGTTTTTATCTTAGTTGCCTAATGTGGAATGTAAAAAATTTCCAAAAAATTTAAGTAAATTAATTAAAACCAATTGATTTTTTGAAAAAAAGAAAAAAGGTTGTCAGCTTGCCAAATAAATGACTTGTGGATCTAGGGATATCAGATAGCAACGTGTTACCAAACTTGAGTAAGAAATCAAGCTCCAGGTTTAGTCCTTTCTGAGACTATTGTCTCTCATCGGCTTTCATACTATTTAAGGCTTTTCGTCTCAGATATTTGTGGGGCAGAGATGTTTTTTAAATAAGCTTATTAAATGTGCTTTCACATGTTGTGCTACTTGGCAGGCGTTCTTTCAAGCATTTTATAGTAACTACTTATTAAAAGTAATGAAGAACTTTCTCCTGCTTTTACTTCTTCATGCCCATACATACAATCACAGATGAGTGTAGGGAGAAAATTGGTGGTTAGTTCCCTGTCGTGTTGCTGTAGTAGGGAAGGCAAAATCCTTGCTATCTTCCTCCCGTATGCATCTATGAAGCCATAGTGGACCATTAAATTAATGATATTCATAGGTTTTAAAGACAGATAGGGATCCTTTCGTTAATTTAATCTGATCTCACGCGTAACAGAGATCAGGGATCTTGTCCAGGAATCTCTGCATCAGAATTTATCGGGAAATCTTACCACTTCACATCTTCATTGGCATTTGACATTTTTCTTTTACTCCATGTTCAGTTCATGTCTTGTTCCTCCTACTGCAAAGTGTGCTCTTGGCAGCAAATTTTTTTTTTTAAATGGTGCGTTTACCATTGCTTCAACACAGGAAAAAACCATTATTTTTCCTGTTCGTGTAAAAATAATACTATTGTGTCCAAAAGAAGTGGCCAACGCCACATGCTTTTGGAAGATGACAGATTTCTCGCACTTATGAAATAAACACTTATGATTTAAGTTGCTGTTGTAATTCTGAATTCCTTAATTATCTATATGCATTTGCATTAGTATTTTTAATCCTTTTAAGCTCTTGGCCTCAGTTATACCTTATGAAAAAGGTTTCCAAAAGGTAATTGCATTCATGTTGATAAGCACTTTCTTTCAATATTATTCGCTTTGTTTCAGTGGATGTACCTTTCTGGTGTTCTGAGGTTTTGAATTGGTTTATTTATAGCAGTTTGCTAATTTGTCATCTTTTGTGTGTCTTCTCCTGTATATGAACAGCCACACAGATCCTGTTTCTTACAGTGCGGTTATTTTCCTACCTGGTTAATTCTAATGGTTCTCAGCATTCATTAGGAATCCTTTTTACTTTTGCTATGTCCAGATCTGGTTAGTTTATCCATCCCAAATATTCCCAGGCTGTCACACTGATGAAATTTCTTGAAACAGTGGGTTTTTTTCAAAAATGTGCTCTGCTCCATTCTTTGTTCTGAAATAGTTTTCTGAGGCACTGCAGAAAAGTCACCATTCATTCCTCTGTAGTGATGAGCAGATACCAGGGTTATTTAAATGGAGTAAAATAATGAAACACTTAAAATCATTCTTTTCAGTGCATATGTTATTCTTTAATAACATCTTTGAAATGTATCATTCTCATTCTTTGTAGCATTTCCAAATACCATTCTATAAGAATGAAAATACTTTTTCCCATTCTGGCAACTTGTCACAGTAAAAATGAAGATAGTAAATTTTGCAGTATGCTCTTACATCATGTATGTGTGTCTCATCATGAAGACAACACAACATTTGCAAGTAACTCCAATCAAATTCAAGGTAAGGTATATATGTGATTTAATTTTTACGCTACTGGATGTTATATGTTACGTGTATATATTAAAAATTAATTTTTGCCAAATTGATAATATTTCTCGTTTTTCAATGTCATAAATATCTACTGCTTTTCTTCATTTTTTTTTTTACAGGCAAAATTGTAGCATGTGAGATACCAACTCTTTAAAAAAAAAATTTTTTTAAACTTGCAGCCAGATTTGAACGACAGATGATTAGTTATATAGACAGTAAAGCTCTGTGTTTGCTAGGCTGCTTCTGTCATCTTTGTTTCGTGTATGCATGTCTTTAAGCTAGTATAGTTCTTAGATGATTTTTATTCCCTATCAAACTTGTGATCATTTTTAGTATTATTCAGAAATGCTTGGCATATTGAAGTGCACAATTAACTAACCGGTCTAATTTGGAAAATTAGTCTGCCATTCTAGGCTCTGAGAACTACCATTATATTTTAGTATGTAAAGTCTACTAATTTTCATTCCTTTACAATTTTCTTTCCTCTTGATCATTTTCTACTTTTAGCAGGGTATTATTTTTCTGAAGACATTTACAATGAATGTTATTCACTGGTCATGGCAAACCTTCAATTAACAGACTTTGATGCAGTGTGTATCATTATCCCATTATCAAGTCATCCTTTTCTTCATTGGTTTTTCAAGTTATTTATTTATTGTTGGGAAATGGTCTATTATCAGTTAGTATTCTTTAAGGTGTCTTTTTAGTGTCTCCAGTTACACAATAACATCTTGCACAATGACTATCATGTTTTGGAAGTATACATGGTTCTGTTAAATGAAACCCAAAACATATTTAAACCAAGAAAACAACCCCAGCCAACGTAAAAGAACCTCTCTAAAAACCTGTCTCCCTTTTATTCTCTTTATAAAATTTTCATACAAAGTGATCGCTTTAAGATACAAAATCAATTGTGACAACACAATTAGGTGCTGACAGTGTTGTACAGATGTTATAAAAAAGATACTTGTTCTTATTTTGAAACGTTAAGTGCTTGCATTTATTAGTAAAATACTTCTATTTAAAAAAGACATAGCATTTTGTAGTCGTCTTTGCCATCTTTTCCAACTAAGCAACCCGTCCTTCTTTGTAGAAAAACTTCACCTTTAAAAATAATGCTCTTTTTTGTGTAACTGCTGTCCAGGAGATCTTGCAGTCCTCTTTGAAGGTGAATTACAGTGAATGCATTAAAGACTGGTGAATCCAGGGAAGAGCAACAGGCAGGTTTTATGAGTGGATGTTGTGATTAGTGGCACAGAGTCTAGATGGAGGTCTGTGGCAAGTGGTGTTCCCCAGGGGTCAGTACTGGGTCCAGTCCTGTTCAACATATTCATCAATGACCTGGATGAAGGGACAGAGTGTACCATCAGCAAGTTTGCTGATGACACAAAACTGGGAGGGGTGGCTGACACAC
>VYXH01011777.1:699282-715601 GCA_013397275.1 Burhinus bistriatus | reverse complement strand
TTTTAATTGGGTTTTGGATTGGTTAGTCATGAGATAGTGGAAAAATCACCACACTTGGGGATGGATGGATAAAGATTGCTCAGGAGTTTGCAGTGCAGTCTACTCATTTAGTATGTAACTTAGATTTCCATGCCTTGTTAGCTTGACCTGAAGTTTGATTTCTTTGATTTGAAGTTACGTTTTTTCAGTTTGTATTTGTAGATGTTTGTTTAAATACAGGCTTTCTAAAATGCCTTTATTTTTCCATTTTCTGTAGAAATAAGCTGTTAATGAAGATTATTGCTAGGTTTTTGATTCCTACATTGGAATAATTTTTGTCCCTTAAATAAACATTTGGCACTTTTCACATCATGAATAGACCATTGCTACTTTTATATATTACCTAAATAATCAGATTTGAATTCAGATATAGTTATCTCTACCTAGCCTAAAAAAGGCTGTGTGATGTAGTAGAAATTCATCACGTATTTTAGAGGTGCTATCAGGAATGCGAGGGGGAAAAGAAGTCATTTAATTGTGCCCCATAAATAGCACTTACTGGAGTTCTAGTGTTCATAGGCATAAAATGTAAACATGAGCTACTCATTCAAGAAACAACTGATTTTTGTGAAAATACTTTGGATGATGATAGGGGGAGTCCTTGTAATAAATATTTCCAAATGCTCTTCTGACTATTTTACAGTACCTTCAATTGCAACAACCAATGCATTCCTTCTGCAGTAGGTCTCTTCCTAGGAGCAAATGCACCTGTTTTCTTTTTATTCCATTTTATTTAATTCCTGCCCATTGGATCCAGTAAAGATAATATCTCTAAATGGATTTTGCTGCCAAGAAACCAAAGGTGGCATCTGTTCTGGATTAATACAACTTAATGTTTTCCGTTGCTCAGAATATTCAAGGTATGAATTTACTGAAAGATGGACAAACAGTGTCCAAAGCAGGCTGCATTTTCTTCTGTAGGGTGGTCCCAGATTTCCTGTACAATCCTCTTTTTTGAATGTTGCAAAGCAGGCACAGTAAAATTCAAAATCGTGATGTTATTACTCTATTGTTGAAAAGTCATTTGCCAAAGTCCACCACCAGCTGTTATTTGGCAGAAAAGGTGGTCAGGTAATGGGCAAAGAAGAATGAATAAAGAACTGCTCCAGGCACCTTGGACAGCCAGCTCTTTGCCTAGGCTGAGGTTTGGCACTGGGCTTGCCCTTGTTTGAAAGGATTCTAAACTGTATAAAGCTGTTCCTGTAGTGCTGCAAATAGGCTGTGACTATCTGTATGCTTTGCAGGCACTAGTTAGTCTCAAAAATATGCGCTGAAATCCTAGACCCACTTTGAATCTCCTAAAAGAAGTTTTGATTTACAATACAAGGATGAAAGACTACCTTGTTAGTGTTGGAATTGTACTTGTGAGACGAAAGAAACTGTCTAATAATAAATTATCATATATAACTACTTTATTGAAAAAATTATTAAAACAGAGCGATCATGAAGAAACATTCGAGTTTCTTTTGTTCCTCTCTTTTTTTCTTGTCCTATCTATCGCTCTTCTGCTTAAAATTCTTTATGCAACAATATAGACTTGATTACAGCAGAGTAGATTATGATTTTCTGTTTGAAAGGATATTTATGTTCATTATGCAGAGATCTTTGTGTGCTTCTGATTGTCTCCAGTGGTTAGGCATTTGAACCTCCTGGATAGCTGCTAGTATAATCCAGCTCTAATAAAAATGTAGTTTATGCATATCTCGGGAAGGTTTAAGGCAGCTGTGAGCTATTCATACTCTCTCCTCAGGAGAGGTCTAAAATTTTCTGTTTTAAATAAAGTGCCTTCTTCCAGTTAACTTTAACTTGGGGGAAAAAAATAAAAAAATTCCCAACATCTATACACCCCCTCCCCTCTTCTGCCCACGTTTAATTGACTCTGGACTGGTGACAGGACCATGCTTTCTTTAGTACAGTAATTTGGTTCCCCTTTTGTTGGACAGATACTCAGAATGGGGGGGATTTTGATGGGAAGAGCTTGTGCAATAGAGTCAGTGCCTTGATTTGGTTCTGTTCCAAATTTGGGAGCCATGCTGGATATTTGGGGTTTTTTTTCTGGTTACTGTTCTTTATATATGTTTTAATACACAAATAAATCTACTGACAATAGCCATTTGTTCCTTTTTATACAATTAAATTTAAACAAGGGGGATGTCACAGATACAGGTAGGCAGGGTTCATGGGTGGCTGTTAAGTCCAGTGTTCAAATGCAACGTTCAGGTGTAGAAGTTCAGGAATGGCAGACTGTTGGAAGCTGGGAACATTTAAGAAGGGAAGCATCACTCTGTATTTGTGTGGCTTATACTCTTTCCTAACATCTGAAGGTGCTTGCTGTTGGAGCTGTGATAACAAACTTGGTTTTCATCCAGTACATTCTTACACAAGCAAACAGACATCTGAACAGCCTAATTGTATGTAATAGTTAAGAGAATATATATATTATTTCTTTTCTTTCATGTGTCTTAAGGATAAGAAAACACATTTTAGTTATTTGAGGAAAGGTGGTATTACTGTTTGCGTTGAGTGAATTAAGTCCTGATGATGATGGCAGCAGAGCTCCAGGCTTCTGTCTGGGGTTAGTGAAGCATATCCAAAGGCAGCTCTCCTCCTAGCACTCTCCCCCAAAGTCACGACCCTCCCTGCAGTGACTTGCACCTGCAAGCACGTGTGCACTTTCTAGAGAAACAGACAAACGTAGGGTTCAGATTAGCCTTGAAGGAGGACACCTTTGTTAGGGAGATGCTATGCCTGAGTTATAAAATCCAGCTTGATGTATTTATAACTGTGTACCGCTTCAAGGACCAAGCTGACAACTCTGCGTGGCACTGGACTGCACTGTATCATGCAGGTCTCTTAAAACGAGTCTTTACTGCTTCAGGGATCTCTGCACCTGTAAGCCATTCCCTCATTTTCCATTTCTCTACTCAGCCTTTTGTTCCTCGCAAGACTGGCAACAGAAGTGTTAGCTGTGATCATCTTCTGTTGTAAAAACTGAAGTTGGGCTCAACAACTCGTATTATGTAGCCTCATGAAACAGGCGTCAGATAAAACTGACTCAAGGCCATCGTGGGCATGATTTGGTATTGAAACCACAGCCTGTAAACAAGAGGCTTTCCAGCCATTAACAATCCCTTGAGCTATTCAGTATTTTATAAGCTAAGCAAGATGATCTGACACGTTTGAGAATCTGTCTTGCTTAGATGTCAGAATACTTGAAAATTCAAACTAGAAACCTGTGAGGGGGGAAAATAACCAAGGACTGAGGTAGGTTATGCATCTAGTTGTGTAAATTGTGGGGTGGGGGGGAGGGGAGGAAGGGGGAAGAGAAAGGAGAGGGGCGCAGAGAACCATTGGGTCCCTAAGGAAATACTACTGCTGTCTCTGGCAGAGAGAGCGAGGGAAGAAGGGCATTGAAACAGTGATCACAGCAAATGTGGAAACAAGAAAGATATGAGTTACAGTAAATAGAGTAGCAAAAGGTGTGATACTTTTGATAAGCAGCTTAATGTTGAGATTATTATCCAAAGTTAAGTTCTGAAAGTTCTCTGATCACTGTTGTAAATCCAGAAAGGCTTAAGGGGTGCAAGTACACTGGGGATGGAGAAGCTTCAGCAATGCTTCTGTAGCTATGCACAAAGGGATAGGAATCATTTTGCCAATATATATTTTTCCAACCAAGAATCTGCAGCTTCCCATCTCATATGTGCATCGATTAGCACCTTGCGTGGAGATCTGTCTGGCACTCCTGTGCTTTTTTTAGCCCACCTTTTCAAAGAGAATTGTGAGATCTTTTGGCGGTCGTTACATAATTTTGTTTCAGGTGGAAAGGAGCAGAAAACCACTCTTGCCTGCAGATAGGCGAGCATGCTAGAAAAATCAGATTTGTGATCTTTCTGCAAAATCTAGACTCTGAGTAGAACAAGGGACAAAATTTGGAATATGAACTACAAAATGAGGACTCATAGGCGATTTATCTCAGGCTTTGTTTCTACAGTCTTAAGTCTGTGACTTTAATAAACTAACTGGCTTTTATTTTTGTAGAGAAATGTGTTTATAAGCTATACATCTTGAAAAGTAGGAGATAAACCCACAGATATCTGAATCTCACTATTTTTTTTTCTAGACTAGATAAAAATTCTGTATGTGTATGTGAGATGTGTCTATGCATCCTGCATACATCTCAGATAATTACTTTAGTGGCTGCATGACACAAGTATATCGGAAACCAAGCTATAAGGGGAATGCTGCCATATTAAGAACCATACACAATACACACATTTCCTAACTATTTGCAAAATACTGTTTTAATACTGGTTTGCAGTCAAGGAATGGAAAGGCAGATTGTGATCTGCTTAGTATGAAGCTTTGCATCAAAAATGGAAATTGCACACCACCAGTTTTTGCAGAGTTTACCTGGAAATTAGTGAAGAGAAAACAGGCTGTGTTAAGAAAGCGTATTTGGATAAACTCAAGCAGATCCCAAGACTGAGCAGGAGGTCTTCATCCCCTGTCCCCCACTGAAAACATACTGATGTTTCTGGGATGCCCCCCCTCCTCCTGCAGAAGACCGGCAACATGAGCCTTAGGACACAGGAAAACATCATGCGGTGAGCCAGAGAAACCCTATAGAAAACTAAGTAGGTACCAGTAAGTGTTTCTCTACAAAGCTTTTAACTGAGTTACTCTTGAGGCATTTCTGTGTTTAGTAGTTAAGGTGGGTTCTGAGTGTATGTGTTGTGGTCACTGAACTAATAATAGCTATTTGTTCTTGTATTTTAATTACATTATTAAGAATTTATTTAGAGCAATAAATTATTTGCTCCATATGTATGGTATGTTCCCTTTTAATGTTAGCAAGTTTTTCAGTGAAAAAAAAACCTAAAACCAAAACAAAAAACTTCATTACTAGAAAGTGTAAGAAATACCACAGCTAAATCATAAGTGATTTTCTTTGGGTGTAGATTGCCCGGTATTTTGCATTTTCTTAGAGGCGAATATGACACAGAAGGAGTAAAAAGCCAAGCCAAAGTTGTTGATACTTTCATAACCAGTAATTAACATTAGTTTAGTCTGAGGTCTGCATGAACCCAGAAGGAACGCTGTTACTGAGTTCATGGTTCGGAACTTGAGAAGAGCCAGAAGAGTGCTAGTGTCCTGCTTGTTAAGTCACCGGGCGAGTAAAGGCGTATGTGCCTTACTGAGAAAAATGATCATACTGGCTGAGATATAAGGTCTTCCTAACTCAGTGTGTTGTTTTCTAGCAGTGGTCAGAAGGGATGATTAGGAAAATAATAGAGAAAGAAGGCAAGTATGGAATGATCTTTCCTCTAAAATAGTCTCAGCTTTCTATAATCAGCAGTGTAGAGATTTGAGTCAGCTTTTTTTATGCAAAACATTGTATTTAATAAAGGTTTTTCATAGATCTTTATTCCATTAATTTATGTAATCACTTTTTGAATTTTTGAAAGACTTTTCCAGCGAAAATACTGTGCCAGTACTTCTGCAAACAATTGTGGAGTATGGGGAAAAAATACTGTTTCCTAACTTGGGCCCATTTTGTCAAGTGCCAGCTAATTCTTGTGTTATGAGAAGAGATTTGCTATCCCTTTTGTAAACCTTTTAAACATTTTCAAACATTTTCTGCAGTCATTCTTTTGCTGGATCTGAAGCTGCCTTGGCTGTATTTCATTCACAGTTCACAACCCATTTCTCATACCTCCCTCTCTGAATTGTGTGTACACAGAGAGAAGACTCCCTGAGATAATGGAGATAGCGATGGCAAGAAGTGCACTGAATAATTACTCTAATTAGGGTGTGACATTAATTAGGCTACAAAGATATTTCTGTGTAGGTCAGAGAAAGAACAGCAACAAAGTGAAGTAAAATATTTCCAAGGGGGAGAAACAGGTGACAGCAAGAAAAAGACTTCATTTTTTCTTATTTCAAGTGCTTTTAAGTTGAACTTTCCAATTAATTCTAGATTTTAAAGTTTTGTTAATGTTGTTCTGCTCTATAATACTATGCTTTGCAGTGAAACTTTACAGCAACAGGCAGTTTTGCTTAGAAAATAACTGAAAAGGGACATTCATATTTACTGTTATTTTATATATTAAATGTGCTTAAATTATGGGTCAATCCTGATTTTTCTGATTGACATTGGTCCAGGAAAGCCAAAGGTGTTCTTCAGCTTTGAGTTTCGAAAACAGTAGGGGATCCTAAATTAAAATTTACGTGGCAGCCCATGACACGGGATGGAAAATCCTGCTAAGCATTCCTCCTGCCTTTGTGTATTGGATTTGAAGTTGTGTATTAAGTTGACAGGATTTACAAGTTTTGCAAACAATACTTTAACTCATGCTGGAATAAATGAGTATTTTTCTTTTGTGTTTCTGTGGTGTCTATGGAGAACATGGAATTCTAGCAAAAAAGAAGCATTTTTACAGTGAAACATCTGCTTGTAACCACATTTCAAGATGTGGTTCTTGAGTAGAAACCAAAATCCTCACATTACTATATTCATTCTTTTGACTAAAACTCCTGAGGCACAGAGTGTAAATGGTGCAGCAGCGGCTTTTAGAAGTGTGAAAAAATATTCCATACTGTTGATGGGAATTTCCTCAGCAGTATGTCTAGTAGCACTATTAGATTTTTGGGCATGGTGATGCTACTTGAATAATGTCCTTTTGCTGTCGTTACTGCTTTGATTGTATAGCATTTTAGTGGTATAGAGCTTATCTAGCTTTCCCTTTAGCTTTGTAGACATGTATGCGTCGGAATGTAGTCTGTGATTTATTTGTAAGTGACACAGAGAGGCTAGGGGAGAAGAATTTGCTAACAAAGGCTGCTCTAGAGTATTGGAGAGGTCAAGCTTTGTCAGTCGGTTCCTTCAGTAGCAGTCAAGCGCATGGTCTCACAATACAATTTGCTGTAACCTTGGGGAATTAATTGCGTATGGTTTACAGTTTTGTTGTTTAACTTAAAATTCAGACTATGGATGATTCCTACAAGCCTGCTCCCTGAATCATTGTATGAACAATAATTCTAGCTATTTCTTTTTTAATTAGGAAATTATTTTATTGTGTAAACCATCTCACATAAAAATATGCAGCTAAAGTATCAAAATATCAATGACAAAATACCACACACATAAACACACTATCCCCTTTGTATGTGATATATAATTATCTTTTATTGTCCTAAACAGATTCTAGTTTTCTTCACCGTCTTTTCTTTAGACTGTTTCCTTCTGGAAAATTGTAGAATTACTCATATCATGGTAAATGGACTTCAGCTTTGTGTACGGATGGACATGGTTTCCCTTTCATAAGGGGGAACAATACTTTATCTGAAGAAGGTTTTTAAGGTTTGAACGTGATTTTTAAGTAGGGAGGAAGTTTGTTGTTGGTTTCAGTTAGAGTGTGTATGGAGAGGTATGGACAGCACTGTGAAGGTTTTTGCACCTGCTCTCTAAAAATTCAAATTCTGGTTCACATAGAAAAGAACAATGGAAAAGATCATGATCTCTTACTATCTTCATGGTCAAAAATGATGACAAAATTCACAACCATCCCTTCTGTATTCATATCGAGCAAATGTTAATTTCAAAAAACCATAAAATCTTCTGTTCCAAAGGGATTTTGCTTGGGTGGGTGTTTTTTGTGCCTTTTTATATCTAGCAGAAGCATATATTTAATCTTTTCGTGGAGCAGTATTTTAGCATTGATAGAAATAACAATCCATTGAAATTATGAAGCTGAGATAAAATTCAAATCTTCTAGAAGCGTTCTACTCTGAATAAAATTTTGGGCAGAAGCTCTGGAAGTGCAGCAAATGTTTGTGGACCACAAGGAGAGCATACTGTCTGTATGTTGGGAGGCTGTAAACTGTGTTTAGTAGCGACAATCCCTCACTGGCAAAAATATTTATAATTAACTATCTTTTATGGTCTCTGATGGTAGAAAACCAAGGGTCTTTCGCGTGTGTGTGTTTTTGTTTGGTAAGTTGGTTTCTTAGTCTATCAAAAATATGTGTGTGTTTTGCAGCTCTGGGAATTGGCAGACGCAAAATTTGGCTCCACGTTTATATTTTTGGTGACACACTGATGTAATAAATCTGTTTAAAACCCCACATTCTTTGATGACACTATTCTTTGTTAGCAGCCCTTGCTCTGGAACACCACTGAACTTGGTGGCAGCTCTGCGAACACAGCAGCTACCGAACTGTACCCTCAGTAAAAGTGACAAGGTACTATTAGTTGCCAACCAAGGGCTCCCTAGAAAGCTTTAGAAAAGCAGATGTACGAGGGCTTTTTTTGCTAGGAAGAGCAAAATGACAAAAGAGGAGATGGATGCCTCTTAAGAAGCCAGATTTCAACTTATTTTAAAGGAGCATAAGGAAATAAACCAAGCTAATAGACTTTGTAGTCAGATGGAAATGAGAGCAGGTTTATTATTGTTAAAAAAAAAAAAAATAAAATCTATTGCAAAGCTTTCCACTTATATATGAGACAGAGGATGGAATTGAGCACATAGAACTTGACACACTTGTTTCTTTTATACGTTATCAACAGAAAATCTCCTATCTGTAGATAACATGGGCGATATGAGCAGTTTTGCAAGAATGTGTGCACACCAAAGAGTTAAAAACAGGGAAAAATGAAACTCCCAGGGGAGATGAAAATGTCACTGAAGTGCTTGCAGCGAAACCTTGCCTGTGTGTACGTGTTTACTTTTTTAAAAAAAATTTTCTAATTGAATGACATCTTTTATTAAATATGTGAAAATAAACAAACTCTTCTTCACTGACAAAACGTACAACATTCAGTTGGACTGTAGAGTTTCGCTGCCTATGTAGGGGTTTGGCTGCTGAACCAACAAGCAGACCCTCAATCTTACCTATGCCTTCCTAAGTGATAACGTGCCTGTGTGTTTCTCGGAACATTTCATATTGCTGTTAAAAGCTTTGGGCCGCTCATGGATTTTAAAGCATCCAAAATGCCTTTTTGAGACAGAAGCTCAGAAACACACAAATCTCCATTTAGATGTCTAAAAGTGGATGTCAATATCTTAAAGAATATATCATCAGGAACTCCTAATGAAAGTGATGGGATAACTGGGAGTATCGCTGCAATCTTTGAACATGCAAAAAGAATAATTGAAAAATATACTACTTGTGTATATATACGCAAGGTATTTTTTTTATAATGGTGATATGTATTCTTAACCACATTTGATACACAGAAATCAAAATACACCTATCCTTTACTGATGCATGATCAAATATATTCAGGTGAAACTCAATTTCACTCTGTTGTGCAAACAACATTTAGGTCTTGAGTGAGTATTCACACTTCTGCCAAATGTAATATAATTCTTCCAGAGGTAACCTACAAACAAATTAGTTTTCTTTTGCTAAGTGTACTTGAAAAAGGTTGCGGGAGAGAGTGGGAGATCAGAGAGCATATGTTATTGTTCAGTAAGCCGTGCAGCAGATATCAGAATTTAATGAGGCAAAGAAAGTAAAGGCAGCAAGCAATGCAATCAGTGGCAACTAAATTTGGGAAAAGCTCGAGTGTTCTGGGAGACAGGAACATTAAATGTTCCCTCCCTTTTCTGTATTACATACCTGAAAATATGGAGGTAGCCATCAAACTTCAAACCAAAGCTGTAAGTCACTAGTGATATATACCAAGATTAAAATGAGCAAATGAAGAAACACAAGACAAATGGATCTGTAAATAGTATCGTTTCACAACACGAATTTTCTAGATGGGATAAATAACCTAATGTTTCCCAGAGAAGCATCAGAATACCCATTGCAGGTGGGATGCTGTCTTCATTCTGAAATTGTAAGCAGTTTTAAACAGCTGTTTTCTCTGCCTGGCCACAGAAGTGTTTGTGTCTTCCACCAAATGGAAGCACGTCTTAATTATTTTTATGGGGCCATGGGATAGAAAGAATTTACTGATACTTCATCATAGGGAACAGAAAGATACCTTTGGGCCTGTTTCAGAGGAGGAGGAAGAGACAAACCTCTCTGTTTGTTGCATGGCATGGTGAGTATCAATACTGAAAAGTCCAAAGTAACGAGTGTTAAAATTCTAAGATACAGAGAGCGCACGGGTGAAGTCATTCAAAGTAAATAGGTGTAGGCATTTTGAATTTTTTTTGTTTTCTGAATTTTGAGGAAAAAGAAACTCTTTAACAGCTGGTGTTATACAAAAACTTGCACCCTTTTTGTAAAAATAATGGTAGATTTTCTGAAGAAGTCTGAGTTTTGTCTCTATAAAGACAAGGTAAAATAAATGACGTTTATGGCTTTATTGGTATTTAAGTGGGCTTTATCATAGAGCAATAACGTGGACTTCATCAATTCAGGAAGTGAAACCGTTCTACCACTTTGTACTTTTCATATTTATAGTTTCAAAGCGAGCCAATTTCAGGTGCAGCTCTACATAGCTTGAAAAATCTTTCACTTATATATAATAATTTTGGACATCTGTATATCTTTGCAGAATCATTTGATTAATTTAAGAAAATTTCTACCAAACTCTCCTTGCCTTTAACTGCTTAGTTGGTCCCAGCGCTACGTGGTGGTTGACAAAGTTCTAAGCTTCATTACAGTGTAATAAAACAGCTCAACTTCAAAATTGGTCAGTTTATTGATTTTTAGTGACAAGGGATTTGAATGCATTCACTTTGTAGGCCGTTACTTTCCCACTTTCAGAAACCAATCTGCTGTTGTGAGTAGTGAATTAAGCATGCAGATATTATGATAATCAGAGAAAATGAAATGTTCACACTAGGGATGTATCTCTGAAAAATTGTGTGGAATATCTTTTCTGAAATCTTTGTCACTGAAAAAAGATTTCTAGCCTGGATTTATACTTCAGCTTTGCTCTTTTTTCACGTTCAACTTTTGGAAAAATTATGAGGAAAATGTAAATGTTTTAATTCATGTTTTGTTTACTTTTCATATATGGGGCATTTATAAAAAGCCAAGTTATTTATGCAGTCATTCCATTGCCATTCCATCCTCTCCTCTATTTTTTCCTGGTTAAAAATCTTGGAATATAGGTTTTGTTTTGTTTTGTTTTTTAAATAATTTATTGAAGATAAGGGACTGGAGAAACAAGGACCAAACTTACTGTGAGTCACAGCTCAGCCCCTGCTGTGCACTGGCTCCTGTGCCGCTCTCTGCTACCCGGGAAATCCACAAACTGAAAAAAACCCACTGAGTCCCATACACAGTGAAATTGAACTATTTAGATAATTGCTTTTCTCGGAACGTTTTTATTCTGATTATCTAGAACTTTTGTATGTTTAATTTTGTTGTGGGTGCTGGCTTTGGAGATAATTTTCCATAAAATTAAATTACAGCAGTTGAAGAAATAAAATCTTATTAGACTATCTGGCCTAAACAAACACTACTTTGAAATTATTGTGCAACATTAAGGGATGCATTCATTAAAGGCTGCATCTGATTTTTTTGCATTTAGATGTCCTTTATATTTGCATACTGTTTCAAGCCTTCAGAATTGTGCAGTAAATGTGACTAAATAATTTTCATTGATACTATCTACTTAGAATCCATAACATGGTGCTATGAATATTGATTTTTAAGATACACGTTTCAAAGTAAGGTGTTGATAATTTGAGTTGGCATTAGTCCAGCTGGATTCAGGCTTGAGGTTTGATGTCTACCTGTGCTGTAAAAGATAAGTGTAAAGGAATAGCATAAATGTATAGGTTAAAATCCAGACCTCTCAATCAAAATGCATAATAAATAGGTTTCTTAAATTTACCTTAAAACAGGAAGGTCAAGGAAGATACAGGCAAGCTGCAAAATGGGAAAGGAAACCAAATAGTTGATGGCAAAAATCTTTGTTTCATTGGTCACAATAAAAAGCGGACTATAGATATGTAATTGACATAAATGCTTTTAGAAACCTGTAATAGTTTGTTCTGGTATGCGTTTAATCTGAGGGTTAATAAGGATTTAAAAAAACAAACAACATGGATTTTCAAGAGCAAACCATGTCAAACTGATGTAATTTTTTCATGGACTCTTGGGTAAGTGGGAAGCAGCAGCTGTAATACATTTTGACTTCGGAGAGGTTTCTTACACATACCTCTATGCATTTCAGAAGCAAATCACCAAGAGGTAAATGCACAATATGCTGAGATGAAAATGTCTTTGGTTTTCATTGTGAAGTCGGAAAGATGTTTGTTATGGGTTAAGTCTAGTTTGTTTTTTTTATTAGCACCCTCTGTGATGGGAGAGATATTTATTAAAACTTAAGGAGGTGTTATAGTGCAAGGGGTGGCAAGCACTTGGAATCCAGGTTGGAAATTCAAAATTATCTTGGTAAAATAAAATTTTGTAATGAACAAAATCAAAGAAGACAAGAGCAAGTGAGAAGATGGGGAATAATTAACTATGCAACAGTGCTGCTGAAAAGGAGTCCAACTCAGCAAAACTGTTCCAGAAAAGCCAGAAGTCATTCTGGAATGTATTAACAGAATTACTGTATAGGAGTTAGGGGTATTATTTCTCTCTATTTGGTGCTGGCCAAGCCTCAGCTGTAGAAGTTGAAGAGCTCAGGGATACTTGTAATAATGATAATTGTGAAAAGAGAAAATAACAAAAAAATATTGAAAGGATTTTCACTAAGTAAAAATAAAATCTGAGGGAGTGTGCTTGGATATCAGCCTTGCAATACTAATTGTGAGAAAGAAGTGATCATCAACTCTTCTGGGTTTTTTTGGTTGGTTGGTTTGTGGGGTTTTGGTTGTTGGTTGGTGGTTTTCTTTGTTGTTGTTGTGGTTTGTTTTTTTTTTTTTTTAACCAAACTGTTTTAGAAAAAGCTTTCCACCTGGAAAGTTAAGCTCTGGAGCAACTCCTAAACAAAACCCAAATAACTAATATCACGGAATTGGGGATCTCACCTGGAATATGGGACACCCAAATGAAGTTTCTATATTACTATATCATGTCATAGGGATTCCATATATCATAATTGAACTGTTAGTTATTTTGGAATGGAATTTAGGTTTTCTGCATTTAATCTAAAAGCTTTTCCTTCTATTACTACAAATTTTATTGAAGTTTCTTTTTTTAATAAATTTTAGATTTCAGTAAATCTGTATTTTTCCATCAGAAAAAAAATTTGGTCCCAAATTCCTAACTAAAACAAGAAATCCGGCATTTGTGTGCACAAAAAGGTATATAGCCGATTAAATTCCTGTTTGACAATGAACTCTGTGTACAACTTTGAACAAATTGGAATTCCAACTATGCACCCCTAACTCATACAAATAACCCTAAAGTTTTGGGTCTTTTAATCAGTCAACTCTAATTTATACAGCCTTGTGGTTTTTATGCCAAGAGGAGCTTTGTGAGCCCTGTTATGAGTTCAGGGTACTTGTGGTACTGAATAGCTGAGGGTAAACAGGTAGAATTTCTGTTGCTTAATGTACCTGTAGGTTATTGTTTATATATAATATATATAAATTATAATTTTACAATTTATATATATAAAGATATATAGTTATTTAAGAAAAGTACTCTGTGTGCCGAAGGGCTGAATAATTCTATACTCTAGCAGCTATTAAATAAACAGGAGGATGACAGGTCTTGTAAGTTGATTTCTTGATCTTAGCGTAAGCCGCCTGCTCTGTTTCAAAGTGGCTAAACTCTACTCCTCTATCAGCAGGGCAGCATAAAAAAAATTATATTAGAATATCAAAAGATAATATTTAGAAAAAATATTTATATAGCTTAAGATTTAAGACATAACCAAATTGACTATCTCTAAAGCATAGACTGTTACATTCAAATGTAGATATACATTTGCTGGAGTGTATAATAGTATGTGTAGTATATACTTGCAACATAAGTGTTTTAAAGTATGTTGTCTGATGATCAAATGGCATTAATCACAGTTAGGGAAGACTTATTGTCTTTTATGTGAATTGGCTGACCTTGCAAAGACTTGTGAAATTGCCTCGAGAACAGGGAGAAATAATCTATTTCTTTGGCTCCTTATCTGTGTTCATCCTGAATAATACTCAAAATAAAATTTGGGAAAGTGTCTGAAATCTAAAGAAAACAGTAGCTATTATGATGAAACTGGCTGTGGCCTTTTATAGCTTTTTTTTTTTTTAAAAAAAAAACAAAACTGTTATGACTGCTCTGTTCCCTGCAGTGTATCTGTGAAGTGCAGAAAAAGTTCACAGCAGATGATTATACTAAGGTACCAAAGCTACTGAAGTGTGAGATAATCTTTTGAGCTGAGAATTAGTGTCTTAGGCAACCAAGCGAGAAACCAAAGGGGAGTTATTTCTTCAGTATAGTTTAAGGTTTAAGACACACCTGAAGCTGTATCTCTTCATTACTGTTCAAATCAAAACCTTTGACTATCTGCTTACATGTTAATAAGGGTTTTTTGAGGGGAGGAGGTTGGTTTGACACGAGACAGTGGCTTTGCTCCAAAATTCTGTTTTGGTTTTGAAGTCCAAATTTCTAAATTTCAAATAGAATAGAATTTTCTAATACAAGCAATTTAACCTTTAGAGATTTGTTTTATACACTATCCAAATGTTTGTATGCAATCTACACATTCCCATATTTTCCTTGTTAAAAAAAAAAAAAAATCATAAGAAAGGAAGGAGGAAATTTGATTATCTTTTTTTTTTTGTTCCTAGATTACATTTCTACCCACTTCCCCCCCCCCTCCCCAAGTCCCAGAAGAGTTAATAAATTTTGAGAAGAGCTAATTGCCTTCTTACCAAAGTCTTTTTGTCATTAAGACTGGACATGACACCTTTAATACTGTCTAGTGGAACTATCTGAAATTATAGGTTACGGAGTAGCTACGTAAGGTAGTATTGGTTATGCTCATTTACTGCATAAGGTAGTATTGGTTATGCTCATTTACTGGTTTTATGAACTAAGAAGCAGTCTCTTCCAAGATAAGTTTCATGTTTCTCTCTCAGTTCAGTGACATGAGACTACAGAGTTGGGAGTAGGACAGTTTAGGGGATATATCAACCAGACGTAGCAAGGGCTTGAAAAACTGTGTAATAAGCAGAGGGAAAAAAAGACTTTCTAACACCAATGTTGTTTCAGAATTTTATTGCTTTTGCTGTCACCTGTATTTGCCAAAACATAAAAATTGTTAATAAAAGTTCTTCTACCTACATTTTAAGTTTCCCTGAGCTGTTCTCTTAAAATATTTGGAAATTATTTTGTGTATTTTTTTGTTCTCTTTCAGCCTGTCTCCTTGGCATTTTCACAGCAAAAATTGACGTTAAATATTCTCTCAAACTTTAACACATCAGACCAAGGATGGGTAAGAGTTGTTAGGTGTTAATAAAACATCTGGCATTGCAAACTGTCTTTAAATAAAACACATTAGCCTACTTTATAGGTGTAACTGACCCACTAATTATGAGTTAGTGTGTCTGGGTATGATGCTGCTGTGTGAATTAAGTACTCGCTACTCATTGACTCTTGAAGGACTATAAACAGGGTAATAAGCAATGATTTAAGAAACCTACTGAAAATTAAGAGCCAGTTGTATGTAGTGTTTGATTAACTATTTAAAAGTGTTTGATGCATTCTCTCAGCAAATGCTCAACCTAATCTTCCAAGTCAGATGAAGCAGTTGGATTTTATTAGTGATTAAAAAATGTGTGTGTTTGTGCATTGTTGGTGCTATTTCAAAGAAAAGTCTTTCTTTACTGTCACCTTCTTTCATATGCTTTCGCCTATAAGCCTGTTCCTTTGATATTATGAGATGCGTGCATGAATGATTGTGTGATTGACATAGAATCACAGAAGGGCTGATGTAAGAAGGGACCTCTGGAAGTCATCTGGTCCAACCCCGCTGCCCAAGCAGGGTCACCCAAAGCAAGTTGCCCAGGACCATTTCCAGATGGCTTTTGAGTATCTCCAGGGATGGAGACTCTACAACCTCCCTGGGCAACCTGTGCCAGTGCTCGTTCACCCTCACAGTAAAAAAAAAGTGTTTTCTGATGTTCAGAAGGAACCTCCTGTGTTTTGACTTGTGCCCATTGCCTCATCCTGTCACTGGGCACCACCCAAAGCACCTGGCTCTATCTCCTTGGCACCCTCCCTTCAGGTATTTATACACATTGATGAGATCCCTCCGTATGTGACTTACCATATGTGCTATCCACGTTTCATATTTTTTACTTGCATGACTGGCAAGAAAGACTTGTTTATGAGAATGTCCACTTCTGCCGCCCTAACTTCTT
>VYXH01011777.1:675957-696907 GCA_013397275.1 Burhinus bistriatus | reverse complement strand
CTTTAGGGCTTTTTTTTTTTTTTTTTTTTTTTTCTAAAGGGGAGCTTTGCGAAGATTGTTGTCTTGTTACCTGCTCTCCTATCACAGAGTAGCAGTGGCACCCTCCATCTCCGACCCAGTGGCCATGGTGGGGGCACACAGTCAGATCCAGGGACTGGGGCTGGTGGTGCCCGCACTCTCCTAGCACCTGCTCCCTGCCTGGCAGTGCCCTGCACCAGACCCCAGCCTGAGGGTGCCCAAGAGCTGAGCTCCCAGTGTTGATGTCTTTGTGTTTGATGGCAATCAGAAAAGATGTTTCAGATTACTGAGTCCAACAGGTCACAGAGTTGTGCAATGTTTTGCATGGGGTTTTTCTCACTTGCTGCCTTTTTTGGCACAGGAGCTATATCTCAGCCTGTGAACAACTTTTTTTTCTTAGATATACTGTTGACTGGCAGGCAAACAGAAATTTGTTTTTCTGTACTGTAGTAAATATGGTTTGATTATTTTCAATGTAGGGCTGATCAGATACTCTTCGTGTGACAAGTTTTCCTGCAGTCTCAGTGGATTAAAGAAATGAGAAACAGTTGAAATAATGATTTAGCAGAACTGTTCTTTTACTGTTCTTCGAGGCGAGTGCCTGAGGGCATTGAGTATTTTCAGCAAATATATTTCAAGGGGTTCTAAAGGGACTTGTGAATATTGATCTGTTGTCGAGTGCCCCGGAAAACTGTTATGCATTTCTCCTATGTTTGAATTTATAAAATATATATCTATGTTTTTGTTGGTTTGCTTAAGTACTGTAAATTTAAAGAAATACACGTGGTGAGAAGAGACAAGGAACTTTTTACAGTTAATACAAAGATTTTTGAATCAAGTTTATTAAGAGCAACTGATTCGACAGTGTTTCACCCAAATTACAGAGAGGGTAGTATCACAGGGCTCAGCTGCCTCATCTGAAATGATGAAATACTTCTCATCGTAAAAAGCTTTCATGAGCTTATTTTTCTTGAAAAATACTGTTCTTTCAGGATCTCAGGTTTGTTTTATAAACAATATTAGCTTCTGAGAATAGATCTACTAAACTGTTCCTGCTCATCACCCAGGCCTTTCTGCAGAATTCATTCTTTGGTGCAGTACTTTTCTGTTTACCTTTGTGTTTAATTTCTGTATGCGTTAATGCAAAGAGCTTAGAACAAAGCTAATATACCTTAATTTAATTGTTATTTCATCAGGTCAGCCCCATGGAAAAAAGGTGTGTCTCTTTTGCTTTAAGCCTATAGCAGTTACAAAGCAAGATGAAACTTAAAATTAAACTAAAGCTGTTACTTGTTTAAATTAACACTTGTTGAATTATGCAATGCTAGTTTGCACAGCTTGAAGTTTTAAATTATATTCAAAGTCACTACTGCAAAATAAAAACAAACAAATACAAGCCACGAAACACACTGAAAACTTAAACTTGAAGAGTACCTGAAGCACTCGTGACCTTTACTTGGGTATTTCATTACTCAGATTATCAAAGGGACCTTTTTTTTTTTAAGCGCGTCAGCTTCTGACTTCAGCTTTACCTCGGGTTAGTTACTGGACACATCACTGGGCTTACTGACTGCAGAATGACTCCACAAAGGCTTCTGAAACCCAAAGGGTATAGGCTTTCCCACCTCTACTATAGCTTGTTTATGACAGCAAGAAAACAGCTTCACTGAAGAAAAGCCTCATAGCTGTGATTTATTTATGTAACACTGAGCGTTTTCTGTGACAACAGAACAAACTTCCATTGACTGAGGCCCAGCATGGATGTAAAAGTTACCCCTGTACACTTTCCTGGCTTGTATTTTCAGTCTGGTTCTAAACCAAAATAAAAAAAGCTGCCTGCTGGACATACCTACTAAGCACTTGAAAAACATTTATTATTAATTTATTTCATTGGAGTAACTGAGATGCTGCTAGTAATAAAAAAGTATTATTTTAAACTGCTCAAGAATTTTTCTCTAATTAAATTAATTTTATGACTGTTAATTTTCTTCGGTAAAGATTGCTTCTAGCCATTTGATTTTAGTCATTCAAAGCCATCATTACCTTTGATTATCCCATTGGAAATTACAGCCCACAATTTGAGACAAACTGGACTGGTGACTACAATAGTGGTTTTGGGTCTTTGAAATGTGCATTAATAAAACTCCAACATATTCATACTGGCAAAGATAAAACCTTCATCGATTTGATTAAAGTACTAGTAAATTTCCATATAGTGGAAATTATTCATTTTGGGGAAACAAATGTAATTAAAGTGAAAAGTTAATATAGGAAACTGAGATTCTCATAGGTGGGAGGTATCGAGGTGAGTTTCCTGTGCAGTCAAAGAGTTTCGAGTGAGGTGGCAAAGCAAGCAGGGGGTTTGCTTGGCTTTTAATCCTGGATCTTGTGTGGGGAACTGCTCCTTGGGTTAACTATATGTTGAAGCTGGGTTGGCAGGTATGAGCCGAAGTTAAACGCTTATGAGGGAGATGAACGCTGATAAGTACCTAAAGGTGTGCTGGGGAAAAATAACGTGTTATGTTGCAGCCAGAACAACGTTTAATGAGGTTCGTGTGTTGCTGTTGAGTGTATATTCTTTCATTATACAGTAAGTAGAACTCCTACGGATATGGCTTGTCTGCTGTGCGATAAGTGTAAAAACTGTAGAAATCAGACATGTTATATTTGTTCTCTGTAATATTAATTGATATTTCAGTGATATAATCACAGTATCATAGGCACAGCATACAGATAATAACATTATGCATCTCTAGATAGGGACAAGCCTATTTACACTCTCAATCTATTTCTGCAGACACTTGGCTGCCCGTTAGGCTCTGCTAAGTACTTATAAGAACACAAGATAGGCAAATGGAGTAAGTTTATTATTTGATCTGAAATGTCTTGGTGGTTTATTAATTTGCTAAGGTAGGATCAGAACCTTGTCTCACTGTAAAACTAAGATCAGAAGAAAGCAGATAATCTGCTCAGGATCCCATATGCGGTCATATAAAGCTGTGTTGTAACCTCTTTAACCACACCAGAAAATAATGCTACAAAAGATTACAAAATGCATCTGGACAAGAGTATCAAGTCCAGAAAATGGAGCTTGTAGATGCTATGTGGACTGTGTCTGGGAGTCTAAAAGCACTACTGCTTTCTTATTTTAGCTCATGTCAACATATAGATTGGTATGCTTCTGTAAACCTGTCCGCTTTCAGTGTTTCCAAATGACTTCTTGTTCTTTTTCCTTAGAGTTGATTTGTTTTTTACAGAAAAGTTTAGGAAAAACTTAAATTATGCAGAAAACTAGTTTTAAGGAAGGTTATCCTGATTTTACTGTAGTTTTCACTTTTAGAAATATTTGAAAAACTTTTTTGAGAAAATAGACTTGTATTTCATAATCAGGTTTTTTTAGTGGTAATGCCCAAAAAACCACCACACTTTCATAATAGATAAGCATTGCATTTTATCTCTTAAATATCGTGTGTGAGAGAGAGCAACATAAAACAATATTTTAGTAGTTAACAGAAGTTAACTAACAAGACTCTAATAAAGACAAGTGGAGTTGTTCAAATCAGGCTTTGAAACTTCCTCTAAATTTGGCTATTTCAACTTTTATTATTATCATGGGCTGATTATATTAGAGAATGTTTTCTAATATGTTAAGATATTTTTCCTTGGGGGTTGCACATGAATGTTTAAATTTTATCTGCTAAAAACACAAAGCATTGTTTAGACAAAAAACTAGAAAGAAAAAAGAATTGAAATATAATACCAGTCACCTGGGAGTTGGGAAATACTGATGCTTGGAAATACATTAGTTTTTTTTAACCTGCATTTGGGGGATTCAATATTGTCAATTTCAACAAGGAAGACAAGGGTAATGTCCTCAGAGCAGCTAGTGCATTTTTAATGTACCATATTGGTTAGCTGATGTAGGAGGAAACGTTTTTCTCAATAAAACTTGGATAGTAAGAAGTTCATATATATACATATATATATAGAGAGAGAGAGAGAGAGAGAAAACAATGTAAATTATTGTTTTAAACCTTTTAAGGTGAGGCTTGTGATATTCCAGGCTTCACCTGGAAATCTTGCCATGCATTGGCCTTTAAGATATTCAGCTGTGATTCAGATATAGCTGTAAGGAATATGCCATTGCTCTTAGAAGGAGAAATTATAAAGTATAGTATATGTAGTACATTAGTGTATTATATGCAAAATTCAAAATGTCTTCATAAGACATCTAATCTTTTTGTATCCTACCATTTATTTCTTTTATCTATAACTGTGATAACACTGTTTTAATAATTTCTCATTTGTCATTAATAGGCATACGTATTTTAACAACACATTTGAACTCTCTCATTTCTCCTTTGCCCTCTGCAGCTGAAGAGGGGAAAAAAGAAAAGGCATTCTTTGTTGCCTTAAACACATTAGAGCAAAAGAGCAAAATCTAAAATCTGTTACACTGAAGATAAAAGAAAGATGTGTTGGAAATAGGCTATGCACAACTAGCAATAAGGAATTTTTTTATAAAGGGGAAAACCCCTGGATATTTAGTATAAATAAAAGGCCAGACTATGAAATGTGTTTTTATGTTTTTCTCACTTTGAAACTAATGGGAATTAGATAACAAAATGCCTTTTGAAGTCTGACCCAAACATCCTAGGTGAAAATTTGTCAAAATCTCAAGAAACACTGCTTGTTTTCAACCTCTCACCACTGTGACTTGAGAGTAGCTTCACTGAGGTCAAGAGGTAAAGTGCTTTGAGTTGTATGTGGAGGGGCGTGTTTGTCTTGAAGAATCAACACATTTACATTGTAAAAACAAATTTTGCTCTCTTTATTTTCATAGTTCTCATTATCAAAGAATCTCAATGACTCACAAACTGTAAGGAGTTTATTGCTCTGACTTGTCTCTGTCATGGACAGAAATATTTGGATTTAAAAAACGGTAAGCAGAGAGTATGTTTATTTACATGTATGCGCCTGTTCAGTCCTTAAGGTTGCAGCAAAGTTCATGATACTCACTTCTGTATCAAAAGTTATTTCTTTCTGCTGTGGAACACAGTAACTTACAAGAGGATGAAACATCTACGGAATGAATTCCACATTTTCTTATGGGGAAAAATATTCCAAAGTAGTATATTACACTTGAAAGTCATGACTATATGGGATAAAACTACCTGAAGGTGGCATTTTTCTCTAAGGATATTCTTTCTTTGGTGTACCTGTAATGATTTCTGCCCATGCTTGAAGAACCTAAATAAGATTATCCAAACCTTTCTTAGAAGAGACTTATTGAGTATTTCAAAATATATTTCTGAGACAATAAAACCCAATACCCCAATGCTTTTTTAATATATATATATATCTCCTTTACTGTTTGTCCCTCATTATACATATGATAGGAATTCTTTGGACCTCAGGGAGATACTGATTTTCAGTACTGAATGAAGAAGTAATTCTATAAATAGGCGAACAAATAATTCAACCTGGGTACTGCATCTAAAAATCACTTCCCCTATATTTTCTTGCACTGGCTGCATTGAAGAATTGGTATTCTTCTGTTATTATTGTGGTTACTCCACAATTTTAATCTCTTTGTTAGATTCTTCATCAACTTCGGCAACTGTTAGGTGTGCCCTGGAGCCACATAGATGACCTGAGCTTTACGTCAGCATGCTCTACCTTCAAAATATTAATTTGTTTCTTGTGCTATACACAGTTTAAAACGTGATGAGCTGTTATACAGCAAGGTTGAGTGGGCTATTATGTTATTTGGAGAGCCACCTTATTTTTATACAGTCTTCATTCCTCCCTTTTCATGTTCTGAATTGTCTTGTCCTGGTGACTACTTATTGCCGTTATTTCTGGTTATGGACCGTGTGAACTGGGTGGAGGGACTTACTGTATCATTTTTTGTCTTCTAAATGTGAATTTCTGAGTCTCTTGGCTCATCACTTGTTTAACACACCATAATCACGTGGCCTATTTAAACGAAATTTCCTCTAAAATCACTTCTTCACATTTGACACACTGTCAATGGAGATTGCCAGATTCTGTGTTACATCCAAGAGAACCCGAGAGGTCAAGTGACTACTCTTCTAGTAGTGCATGTCCATTTTTATGTTGCCTTTTCTTGTGTGCGATAGCGTCAGTTCAAGTACATTTCTCAAATGGCCCTCATCTGTACGAACAGCCAGTGGATTGTATTCAACTCCCATTGAGTGAGGAGAATTGTTGGCTTAGCGCACAAGAAAACAAGGGCCGCAAGGAGACTGACTAAGCTGATGAGAGAAGCCGTTTAAGAAAATTGCAATATTTATCCAGAAAAGGAATTCCCCAGCCCACCCTCACGTCTGGTGTTATTGATGTTGTTTAGTAAAATAATAGATTCCTGTCTTTAGTTGCTTCTTAGGCTTTAGTGCATCTNGCAATATTTATCCAGAAAAGGAATCCCCCAGCCCACCCTCACGTTTGGTGTTATTGATGTTTAGTAAAATAATAGANCCTCACGTCTGGTGTTATTGATGTTGTTTAGTAAAATAATAGATTCCTGTCTTTAGTTGCTTCTTAGGCTTTAGTGCATCTGTAGAATAGAATATTTCAGTTGGAAGGGACCTACAAAGATCACCTTTCCAACTGCCTGACCAATTCAGGGCTGACTAAAAGTTAAAGCATGTTATCAAGGGCATTTGTCCAAATGCCTCTTAAACACAGGCAGCCTTAGGGCATCAACCACCTCTCTAGGAAACCTGTTCCAGTCTTTGACCGTGCTCTTGGTAAAGAAATACTTCCTAATGTCTAGTCTAAACCTCCCCTGGCACAACTTTGAACCATTCCTATGCATCTTATCACTGGATACCAGGGAGAAGAGCTCGGCACCCCCCCTCTCCACTTCCCCTCTTCTGGAAGCTGTAGAGAGCAATAAGATTCCCCCTCAACCTCCTTTTCTCCAAACTAGACAAGCCCAGAGTCCTTTGCCGCTCCTCACAGGATGTTCCTTCCACCCCTTTCATCAGCTTTGTTGCCCTCCTCTGGACGCAATAGACTATAGGCTTATTTTTTGGAGATTACAACTTAGTTTGCTTTTTGGGGATGATGGAAGCAAAATAGGAAGTTTTAGCGTCACTACATGTTTTTTATCAATCAGTAAATCTTCCCTCAAGTTCTGTCTTGTGACCGTTGTTTACATCTGCTTCTTCCTGCACTGTTGGCGTTGTTACTGATGTGGTCAGCCATTTATTTCCTTGACTCATTTGTCTGTCTGCCTCAAATGCCTCTATGAAGGAGAGTCTAATGAATCAAATAACAGACTTGTTTGTGAATGATGGTATTGGAGGGTTTAAAAAGCGTTTGTCCAAGTTTTGATTGACTTGGTCTGCCCCAGAGTTTGATATTATGTATTTTTATATATATATGATCTTCAACATGTATGTATGTATATATGTCTTCAACATCCACAAGTGTCTCAATTCTGTTCTATCTGAAAACCCAACATGTGCAAGTTGTGTCAAAATATGTCACGCACATTTCACCGTTTATTGGTTGAAATAATCTAGTCTAAGTCAACTGTAAGCTAAAGAATAGGCATGTTTATATATTAAAAAATGTGGATTTAGAGAGGGAGAAAAACATTTCATGTAGCCCTAAAGCATGAGAAATTTTCAAAAGCCTAAGCTTCATGATCTTCCGCTTGACTGTTAGGAGCTAAAAGTGAGTAGCAAGTCATAACAGCCACATATTTAAATTCACTTCCAAAAAAAACCCCAACCCCAAACCTTCAAAGCCAACACCCTCCTACCCAAATCCCTACTGAAATAGCCAACCTTATATAATTTATTTGTAGCTAACTTAGTTGCATTTCTCTGGTAGACTTTTTCTTATGTCTTAAGTTTCCTTCCAGAAGTGAGCGAGCTGACGTACTTAAGCCTGTTAAAATATAGATGTGAGCAATTTCACTACATTAACATTTAAGTAGTGCATTGGAAGTACAGTTGTACCTTACAGAATAGTGCAACTCCCAGTGTCGGAGAATAGATGAATTATAAAATAAGTTTGGTGGCAAATGGTCCCTGAAAGGTACTCATTTGATCATGTCTTCCTTTACATGATTTCTACACTGCTTAGCAAAGCCAGTGAAGTTATTTTTTTAGCCATCAGAGAGCAGGAAGGACAGAAGTCTGCTAACCAACCTCTGTTATGCAACATGCCAGATTACAAACTAGCTATTTACTAGTTCCCGCTTTATTATAAAACAAGTAAGTGTGTGGAGATGATGGGGGTGGGAAAAGCTGATGAGATTCTTTAAAAGTTGGGAAGAGAGGAGAGGAAACAAGCAATTCTGCTGTATCTGAGTTGTACCTCAGCATCTATTACTAAAAGTAGATTTGTTTCAAGTAAGAAGTAAGATTTTTGGTTGGAAAGCTTGGTACTGTGTTGCAGATGCCTTTTTGTTAAAAAAATTATTTCTGTAGAAAGAGTTGTCTTTGAGAAGGATGGCCAAAGCCACAACTCATTTAATTTAGCTTTTTATAATCAAAGAAAGGAAAGGAGGACCAGAGACTATGCAAAATCCCTGGAAGTCTTACCTGAGAGGAGCTTAAGCTACTGTACTGATGAGTACTATGGAAAATTCTTGAGATTAAATTTGCCTTTTTTTCCGTCACTGCGTGCCTGTCTTCACAAAACAGAATGAAATAAGAACTACATACTGCGCATCAGGAATTCCTTTTGCTTTTCTAGTGTAAGTCAGTGTTGAAAGAGACAACATCAAACTGAAAACATCACCTTTTTTTTCTCTGTGTAGGTCAACTTACTCATTATTTGCAAAAACTGTGATCGGTATGTATTCCTGGCAAAATGCTGTTTACATCTAAACATTAGTAGGAGAATAAGACAGCAACTATCAAGAGCGCATGAGCCACAAAGGCGTGAAATAATGAATAACTTAGATTTTATTTTTCTCTAGTACCAAATTGAGATTGCTTCCTCTCAGTAGGGAGTGTAGAATGTGCAGGATCTGGCCCTTGTTCAGTAAAGCAACTTATTAAATCTTAATGTATCGAAATATTTCTTTGCCTCTCTACTTCATGTAATGTTTCTGAAGTGTTTGAATGGTATATTTCTGTATCTGTGAAATTATGAACTAGATGGTAAAGCAATCAAGGGTTGAAGTGTACTCTTGAGTATGCGCCTGTCAGCCCTGCAGGGGTAGGTAGAAGTTTCATATACAAATACAGTGACTAAATTTAGTTCACAGTGTGTAAATGGACTGTTGAGAAGATTATTGTGTTGTGCCCTGATGCCCTGTAATGTATGCATGCTGTGATGCTCATTTGTTGTGCCACAGTCCTATTGTATCCCTGAGGATTTTTCTGTGGCCTTCATCTTCAGATGAAGAAAAGCAGGATATGCAAAATAAATGCAGTGGGAGGCTTTCAAAATGACTAAGAAATAAATTAAGTAATCAGCATTTCACCTGCTGTACTAAATGGATGCTATTAGTAAACACTAGAGGGTAGGTTTTCAGCACGTAAAGACTCCGAGTAACAGCAATCTTTGATAATGATGGGAATTGCATGTTTAATTCCCTGCATGCCTTACTGAGATTTAGCTAGTAGCTGTATGGGACTTACGATCAGCTAAAGCTTGTCTGCAACTCCAAGTTTTCATTTCCCAAAGTTGTGAATACTTTTTCTTTTGGCTTATAAATCTGCAGACACTCTGCTCTGATATTATACATGCAAATTGACTCTAACTGGATCATTTTGCATCAGACTGAGCTGATGAGAAAAGCCCCACGCTAACCATATGTTATACTATCTCTGTAAAGGGAGCAATGGGATATTCTGTACTTCTCGTAGCTGTCACTGGATCTGTAGCTTTTTTCCTAAACTGTCTATTTAGGCACCCAAGGAGAACTGGATTTACAGTTCTCTGTTTCCTAAGATACGGTGATTGTGGTCTGAAAAGAAAAGAAAAGATTTTAAAAAGGAAAACAAAATAATCTCTACAGCTACGAAGGGACAAAAAAGTCTAAATAGCTGGAAATTCATCACAAAATTAGTTTTTCCAGCTTTCATGAAAACTAAACATTTGACTTTGTTTCCTTTATCATTCTCCTTGTTCTTCTTAAATAAAGTATAAGATTATCTATGGGAGATTTCTTCTTTTTCAACATTTGTGCTAAAGATCAGTGTAGGTAGCTTCAAATGCCTTCAATAGTCTTTACTTGTTTCTCCTGTTTACTGAGAAAGCATTCCCTAGAGTTTTCTTTCATAAAACTGTGACAAGTTTTCCCTATTCCCTTGCAGTTTTGCTGTGCATGTTTTTTTACCACACGTTGTTTTCTTGGCTTTCTGATAGTTAATTTGAAATGCACTATGACTATTATCATGTAAATAGAGATTTGCTCATTTTTTTGTTCAAAGATCTTGCTATGTAGTTTACTTTTTAAATTTTTTTAAACATTTTATTTTAAGCAACTGTTGGGGCTTTTTGAAAATGAGGAAAAAGTTGCTTTATCAAGCTGGCAGTAAGATTATGCAGATTGTACATGAAGGTACTAACTACTTGTCTTGTATTTCTTGCTTTGCAGATCATGGTCAACGTTGTTGTAGCTGATCTAAGACTTCTTAAAATTTTAAATACCTTTATTTCTGAAAAACTTGAATATACTGCCTAAGGTTTTCATAGAGATTTAAAAAAACTGTTTAAGAACAAAAAGGAATATTTTCCTTTTTTTACTATGGACTTTAATATTGTAGCTAAAAAGAATATAAATTGAAATGAAATCTTAGCAAATGTTAAGAACTACAGTGATTGAGCAAGAATAGGCATCTTTTGCATTAATTTAAACGAGGGTCTATAGTGTTGTTAAAGCTTAAAAAAGGGGGGGGGAATCAAGTTGAAGAGCTAATTATATGAATTTTGGAGGGTCAATAGGATGTGAAATATTTAATGGAGTAAATGTGTATAAAAGTTGTGAGAATCAGAAAGAACCCAAGATGACCTTGCTGCTGAAGATACACTTAATCCATTTTATGTGTAGAAACAATGTTTGTTTGGTAATTTTAGTCTGTTTTCCTAAAGAAACAAGATTTTTGCAGTCACATGGTATTTCTGCCTCTAATCATTCTTAGATCTATTTTGGTCATAAGAATCTATTTTGATTGGTTTTGACAGTTTGATAAAGGCCTCAAATATGAAACTACATTAAAATAAGCAGATGGATAACATGCCGAAATGAGAGAGATGCTATATTACTTGATTATCAAGTAAAAGTGAGATAAATGTCCTAGGCTCGGAAAGAGGTTCAGTTGCAGTTTACATCTTCAATACACATCAAGGTCAATCAACCACAGGGCGCAAATCTATAAGATACCAGACTTCATTAGAGTTCATTGGATTGTTTTTTTTTGTTTGTTTCTTTGGAGGTAGGGCTTAGTAAGTCTTTCCTATAAAGATGTTTTCTTTACTGGTTCACAGAAAGATGATATTTCCATCAATTGGATATCAGTTTTGTTGCCTGGCTTAACTTTTCTTCTTAAAGTATCATCTTGAAATATCAGCAGCTCTAGATTTTGGACAGTGTAGGGGCAAGTATTCTAAGGGGAGGTGGGAGGTGGGGGGGAAACTGGGTTAGGGCAGGGAGAATGAGGACGTGAGGAGGAGGAAAAAGGGCAATGGAAGCATGTTTAATGGGATATTTTTCTACTTTAAACAGAGATGTATAATTGCATATCTAGTATATTAGATTGCTTACTCATGTTTAGTTTGTTGCTGTACATTATCTGTTCTTTCAGTTAGTAAGTGCTGTTTCTCAGTTGTTTTGTGTTTTAGAGATATTGCTTAGAATCACCTAGGTTGGAAGAGACCTTTAAGATCATCGAGTCCAGCCACAAACCTAACACTGCCAAGTCCACCACTAAACCATGTCCCTCAGCACCACGTCTACCCAGCTTTTAAATGCCTGCAGGGATGGAGACCCCACCACTTCCCTGGGTAGCCTGTCCCAATGTTTGATAACCCTTTCAGTGAAGAAATTTTTCCTAATATCCAAGGTAAACCTCCCCTGATGCAACCTGAGGCCGTTTCCTCTTGTCCTATTGCTTGTTACTTGGGAGAAGAGACCGACCTCCCTTCACTTACAACCTCCTTTCAGGTAGTTGTAGAGAGCAAGAATGTCTCCCCTCAGCCTCCTTTTCTCCAGCCTAAACATCCCCAGTTCCCTCAGCTGCTCCTCATAAGCCTTGTGCTCTAGGCCCTTCACCAGCTTTTTTGCCCTTCTAGTTGCATTTACTACTTTGTGTAAACCAGAGATTTGTTCTCCTAAAATATGACCTAATTCCCTGGTTTTGGGGTGGGGGGGAGTGGTGAGGGATGAGGTGTTGGGGCTGGGTTTTTTTGGGTGTGTTTTTTGTGTGTGTGTTCTCATTTGCATCTCCAGGAACAAATAATTTGTTTGCAACCATCAGGAAAAGCCAGTCTCTTGGGAACAGGTTTGGAGACAGGGTGGGAGGAGGTGAGAGGAAGAGACTTCAGTCTCCAGAATTTCCGTGGTGGTGCTCTTGCGGATGGTCATCCTTAAGCTCCTTAAAAGTTAATGAAAGGAGTCCAGTAAAATGCACTTGAAGAATAACTGGGTCCAGTGTTAATAATATGGCCTCTGAATGCCGACAAATGAAGTGTACGCTGATCAATACTGGAAGGGAAAGAATACTAATTTGTTCAAGAAACATGAATCAGACTGCGTTTTTAAGAGGATCCCTGTCAGCTTCAGATTGCCACCCTCTGCTGGAAAGCCAAATTTTGCCCAAGTGTGGGGCTATTTTGTAAAATCTTTCAATAGAAGAACAGAAGTGATTGATGATAGGAAGTATCATATAGTTATAATTTGTGTATGTGATCAGGAGTTTATTTGATGGGGAATCTCAGAGTCAAATAATCACGTGAACTAGATCATTACCAGAACTTGAAGTTCCAAGCATTTTGTCATCAACCATCTGTTGAGTAAATAAACGTTTGCAGAAAGTTTCTTACGCAAACTTTTTTTTTTAAAATCTTTTCTTTCTTTCCCCCCTGCAAGGAATGAGCGAGGGCTGGTTGTAACAGCCTATCCGTAATACAGATAAATTTGCTAACCACCAAGATAGTCTTCTTGCTCATGATTAATGTTGTTAAAGCAGTTTTTCTTTATGTAAATTAATATTAACTAGTTTATTAGTATTCCTGCCCTGGGTGAATATTATGTACAAGGGGCTTGTTGATCTGGTGTAAAATGAAAATCATAATTTTCTATGTAAACTGGACAAAAATTTTATGTACATTTATGTATAAGAATAATAACATCCAGATTCCTAGAAACCCCATCAAAGAAAGGCTTTAATGAGTTTGACATTTTTCTGATTAAATAATTTTTTACCAGAAATTTCCTTCCTGGCTATAATGATGACCAGTAGGCTGCTTTACTGCTCTTTTAATTTCTTATTTTCCAATAACAAAAGTAGAGGAAAAAATATGAAGGCAAGGCAATTTAAAATATTGAAATGTATATTTGCATAAAATAGGGGTGTTTTTCCACCTACAGTGATGTGGTTACCTGTATTAAAACCCAAGGGGAATGAAATGGAATGAAAAAAGAAAATGGCATTTGGGAAGCATCATTTGCATTTTCAAGACTGCTTAATAAGCATTTTGCTTTAATGAGCACACTTTAGTCATTCCATAGGAGTTAGAGAGTTATTAATAGCGGTGTCATTCCCAGACCAGTTGTAAGTATTTAGATCCCTGTACTGAGTTTAATCAGTTAAAATATATACTCTCCCTAGGTTGCTGCCCCCAAAACATATTTTTCAGCTGTCAGACAAACTCCTTCTTCAGTGCTGTTAATCAGCTCAGAAGAGTTAACTCTTAATTACTTAATTAAGCCTTTTTATTATAGAATATGGCATTAAGTTAATTCCTAATTTAAGCTAGTTAAATAACCTTATAGACCTGATTAGGTGAATTACATTGAATATCTGCTGTTCAAATAAATAACACAAGCCTCTGCATAAATGGCATCTAATCCCTGTAATTATGTTTTGTTAGGATTTCCTTTTAAATATTGGGGTTTTTTTTTAATGCTCACATGACATTTACTTAAATATTCTCTAGTGGAGTGCCTTCTAGAAAAAATGCTGATAGACCTTGACTGTTAAGTGTGAATTTTCTTGGTGCATTGAGTTTGATACTTGCCCACAAATAATTTGAGATCAGCTTTGAGCTCTAGAAAACACTGGATTAAAGTTTACAGAACTGATTTAGCAAAATATTTTAACATGTTCATAATTTTGAACACATATATGTATGGACTTCAGTTACTTATGCACTTAAATTTACATGTGATAATACCTTTTTGAGTCTAAGACATATATGACCAATTTCTTTATGACAAAAAGTAAAAATTCTTTAAGAAAAAATAAAGTTGGACCTTTCATTGTCTGGATTTCTTATTGCTAAATGACCAGATTAATTCAGAGAAAAAGCCCTAAGCATTAAACGAGAACTCTTCGTTCCCAGTGATGGCAATATGTGGTACTGATGAGTCACAGTGAGTTGCCTGCTTCTCATTTCCGCTCAGTTCAGTTTTGCCATGTTAAATAATGCTATCCAATTTTGAAAAGCCACCTTCTTTAAATCTGTTTCCTTCTTGCTGTTTGTAAACAGAAATCATAGCTGTTCTGTTTTTTTCAAGCCTAACATACCACTAATACTGTCATAAACAAAAAGAGAATGGTCTTACTGGGGTGATAGAACACCTGTTCCCGTAGCTGCTCTTTTAACCTACCAAACACCACGTCTAGTCTTTTCCCTTTCTTATAATGCCAATGATGATTTTTTTCAGCAGGTTTGCTTGCAGGGGTTTATGTTATGGAAAGAAAAGCGGAGCTTGGAAGTTGTCTCTGTAGCAGGTAGTTGGAGCTGTGTGAGCAGAAGGGGTCACTTAACATGGGAGAATGTAAAAAGCGCAACAGGGAGGAATGGTAAGCATGGCATCAGGCAGTTTGCATCATCACAGATATGTCAACTCCTTGGTCCCTTCTTAGTCTTCTATACTTTTCAGCAGCAGGAACTTCTTTTCTGAGATAGGCTTCATGGGCTGCTGCAACAGCTGTTTGCTCTTCCAGATTACTTTTGAAGCAAGCACGTCTTGACCTTGGACTGACAAAAGATACTCTTATTAGTAAGAAGAGCATGTTCTTTGCTCTGTTCCTGCATAGTGATTGTGTAAAATCTGAAAACCCTTGGGATGTTGAGTGGACAAGGCTGTGTTCTTCTGCAATTTACCTTTCTCATCATGAAGTTGATCAGTGAGCTGTAACAGAGAGAGAAAAAGGATAGGAGCATAAAAGAGAGAAAATCCACTTACACAGATTAGCCTCGATACACATTGATTTAACACAACAATAAGAGCTTTTAAGAGAGGCTATACAGCAAAACAATAGGTTTTCCATTTTATTACAGCATCAAGAGAAAAAGAACTTATAAAAATAGTTATATAAATTAAATTAGATAGTCAAGAGAGAAAATCATATATAACAAGAAGAAAAAATATTGCTTTGTTTGTTTTTGAAAGAAGCAGAAGTAAATTTATGGAAATTGCTTCTATTTTCCAACTCTACTAGCTTTCACAGAAAATTCCATTAAAGAAAGATGAAAACTAAATATATGTTTTGTATAAATGTGTGACTTTTCCAAAGATGAAGAAATTATTGGAAGAACCTAAAGTTAGATATTGCCTTTTTCTTTTTCCTTTTTTTTTTCCTTTCTTTTTCTTTCTCCCTTGAGGGAACTGGGAATTATTCAATTTGAATGTCTGCAACTGTGGTGGGTGAAATATTAGTTTCACCTACCCATTCTTATTTAGAAAAGTCTCTTGAGAAGTATATGCTGTACTGCTTTTTTTGGTTACAGTATTTTGGGAAGTATCTTTTTCATTCCTTTGTTGAGCCTTGTTTTTCACAGCACCTTGGGCAAAGTCCTTGTTCCACCTTTAGTTTCCACTTCAGTTTCACTTAATCAGCTATTTATTTAAAGCTCCAAAAGAGGAGTTTGCATAGAATACACAGACAATAAAGTAACAAAGCAAGCTGCACAATTAATCTACATGGATTCCTATATGGACTCATTGCCCTCTGGCCCATACATGGCATTGCTGCCTGTTAGCCAGATCTTACTTCATGGCTGGAAAGTGCTGGTGCTCTAAAGATCTGTAGACGGGCGAAGAAGCAGGACAGTAACTGCTGTGCACTCCAGTGGGTCCCAGAGAACGTAATCTGCAAATCCTTCCTGCAGTGCGAGACTCGCAAGGTCTGTTGTGCTGCAACACTGACCTGTAAACTGCTTATACAGTAGCGGCAGCTGGGTGAGGAACACAAACACTGAGGTGTTGACATTGTCAGGCATGGTATAATAAGGTTATGGTAACACTTGCGAGTCTGCAGAATTAATCCGGCCATTGGCTGCGTTATATCTCTAATGCCCAGTCCAAAGGTCTGCTGGGGTACCACAAGGGCTGCCTTTAGTCACAGGATGCTTTGGATTGGAGTCTTAACGTGTAAGGTACGTTGATGGTTGCAGATATGAAAATAGTAAGATTAGAGTTCTATGAAAGTATACGCCTGCCCAAGATTTAGGCAGTATTTAGTAACGTGTCAACCAACTTCCCCGGTTTTATCACAAACACGTTTATTCTCTATGTAGATTTGCATTTATCTTGTTTATGCATTATGTACATAAGCAGGAGACAAAAATGAGTATTAGAGCTTGACCCTGTCTACACTTTCACATTTTTAAAGCTATTTCTGGAAGTCATAAACCTAATGCATTAGTGCCCAGGTAGCGTAATAGGTGGATTACCTTGCTGTAGAAAAATGTTATCTGGTACTTTTAGAGATGTGTTAAATTGTTTAGTTTGGAATATCCTAACCCCAAAAGAACCTTTACAATGTTTAGTCAAAGTTTCTTGAAGGACTAGCTGGAAAGCATGAATTTACTTGTATTAAAGTCATACATCCTAGATTTTAATATTAGTAAAATCTAATGAATATGGGAACAGACCTAATTATGTGAACTTACATTTAGTAATTGCATTATTAATACAAGAGAAAAGGCAAAGTTGGCATCACCTTTGTGTCAGCTGCTTTGCCATTCTGGTATGATGTACATTTAATTAATGTGTTGGTATCACTTAGCCCCTTAAAAGAATCTCCGTGTCTTCACTTTAGTTAGTGATCATCAAAAAGGTAATTGAAATGGACTCAATTTCTTTATATCAGTGTGCCTTGTTATACTTCAATTATTTTATTTCTCCCTTCCCTGAGATTACTTGTATATGCTTAAATAATTTGAGTATAAAGGAAACAACAGAAATAGGCCAATACATATTTAATTTTGACCTATAGCCTCCTTCATGGAATTTAGATCTCTTATGCTTTCAAATTAATGGTAATTTATCTGAATGAAGAATTGTGTTAAATATGCCAGCAATGCAGTTATGACTAATCAAAGGAAAGTAGTAATTTTGCAAAACAGAGGTTCCTTATTATGCACCTTTATTTTTATGAGGGTGAAGATGTTTGTGCTCAGACACTTACATAGGCTACTGCTTACATAATGTATATCTAATTGGATACACATTGAAAGCAGTAGGGTGACCAGTGCCTATCCATCTCCCTTTTAATTTCTTTTCTTTTTTTCTTTTATATGAGCTAGACTCCTCAAATAATTTGGCCTGAAACAGATCCAAGGATACGTTTGACGGATGTGAAGCTTTGATAATAAATCAAGCTTTAGAGATACATTCATTAAAACAGAATGGCAGGTCTACAATAATAACAATGAAGTGTCTAGAAAGGAAGCATCTACAGATGTTCTTTTCTGGAACATCTATTCACCTTTAGAGCACCCTAGATAGTTTCACAATCCTTTTTCCTAAGGTTGCAGCATGGGTTGAACTATAAGGGCTGCGGTATTTCCTTTCATTATCGTCTCTTAGTTTATAGTGCCTTGGCCTAAACTAAGGTTTGAAGTCTCTGAGGCAAAGACTATATTTTTTGTTCTAGCAACGTCCATGAAAGCAGTTCCTGATGAAGATTGAATATTGCCAACAAAGCATTGAAATGCTGTCCTGCTGGAATTTAAAGTATTTTTGTGATTGAACTAATTTATTTATTTAAGATTTCTGTTACAGACAAATAGCATATTCCTCTCACACAATCAGCCACTCAAGAATAACTGTTCAAAGGTAATTTATTTTTTAATATAGAAAACTCTTCTTGGAAGTAAGATTTTTCTTCAGCAGATGAGCAGTCTACTGACGGCTGCAAAATTCAGTCTGAAACTTGACATATGTGTAAGTTTTGCTAAAGTGGAGAGTGGTAGGGGCTTCACATCAATTGAGAATTTTATCTCAGTCGGAAACTCTAACGGTACTCTAGAAAACATAGCGCTGTCACTACAAGACTGTAAATGCAAAATAATCATAACATTTTGTTCCTCTGTGTACTGTGTTAAGCAGACTTTTCACTTCGTATTTGATTCATTTTCTAGTGCAGCATAATGGATTAATATGATTTCTTCTTTTACGCATCTGATTCTTGTCAACATTTACTATGGTATAAAATCATTATTTCATTTGGTAAAAGTACTATGGAGTTAAGTGTCTAGCAACAATACAAATTATTTAATTTGATCTGGAATACTATTCTGCTCTGATTAAAATACTGCAACTTTATTAATGATCTAAATTTAAAATAAGGAGTTGGAAGTTGCTTATTCTATGAAGCTGACAAAGTGCTTGCAATGGGCAAGATACTCTGCTTCTTACGGATAACATAACATTATGATAGCTTTTTGAGCGTATTATTATCAGATGAATGTGGCCATGTCAGTCTTCCTTGAGATATCACTTGGCTCAAAATATTGTCTTGAGACATGTTCTTCCAAATTAAAAAAAAAAAAAAAAAAAGATTCTTTTCTGTATTGATTCTTTGCTCAAGATGATGATTATGGAATTTTCTGTATATCGTTGATCAACAACGATGAAGTCAATGTTATTTACAGAAATGAGAAATATAAAACATATTTCATTTTGTTTTACTTACAGTTATATGACCATGTGATTTTTGAGCTCTAAAAATTTAAGGAATAAAGATGAATTCAAGTGCTTCAATTCATTTCTTATCAGCCCTGCTTAAATTCCTTCCATAGAAACAAATGCAGGTCCTGAGAGGCCAGGCCACCTGTGTAATTGTGTGTTGGGTGGAATGGTGGCAGGTGGAATGGAAATGAAATTACACGAAAGAAAAGTAAATTATTAGGAAGAAAGAAAAAGAACTTGGGTGACAGATTTTTAGGGTGTTACATGTTTTGCTGAGAGAGTAATCCAGTGTATTCTTTAGTTCTAGTGTGTACTGTCCTAGTTAGTAAGTATATATAGATATGAAATTGGTTTGGCTTTGGGGTCTTTTTTTCAGAGGACTTATCTCTCTCTAATGTTTTGTCCTTTTTCTCCTACTTTGACCTTTACAGCATGGCATATAGGTCATCTGATGACTTGAACTAATAAGTATACGAGGCAATATATTTGTAAACATATGAAACCTCTTTATACTTCCTTGCTGTTTATCAATGAAATGTTGTATATTTATATTGAAGAAATTATGCACTGTTGTTGCCCAGAGTTAGAAAATTGATTCATATGGAAATTGCTGATAGAAATTTGAAAAATAAATGCTCTGACAGCATCCATATTCTCCCCAGCATTGTCACGAATTTGGCTGGCATTTTAGTGCCAGAGAAGCACAACGTTCTTTATTGATGTGATGGTTTCAGTTCAGTGTTGAAATACGAGATTCTTTTCTGCAAGTGACAAAATTTCTCTTTGTGTTCTATAGAAATAGTCACCTTAATCCTTCTTAAAACTAATCCAATCTTTGTGGAAGATTTTTGCCTCTTCACAGCCTAATAAGTGTTGCAAAAACTTTTTTGTAACTAATTCTTTAATTTTAGTTCACTAATTTATTTTGACTGTTGTGGAACCTCTTTCTGTTTGTTTTTCAGTGACTGAGCATCACTGAAAGTGGTGGGTAGCATAAAGTGAACTCTCAGGGTAAATAATCAAATTTTGAATTAGCTGCAAATTACCTAAAAATTTAATATTGGTGATTGTATTTAAGCAGTATTAACTCACACATCAAGTAGATTAAGGCCAGAATACCGAGCAAGGGGGGGGCTCAGCTCTGGTGACTAATAACAATTTAGCTTTACAATTGGCTTGTCACTTGCTATCCTGATGTTAGCTGAAAGAGAGGAGATAAGATTGCATCATATTAACTACCTCAGGTCCCCTTTCAACACAGATGATGGAAGTAGAAGGGAAACACAATCTTTCAGTATTTTATTGGTTAGAATAATGGAATGTTTATACTAGGAATGTTAGAAAAATCCCTGGATTTGAGGAGAATAGGTTGAAAAAATGAAAGTTGGGAAACTGATGAGGCAAAGTAGCTTAAAAGTTCTGAAAGAAAAGTTTCTTCTCTTTCTCTGGTGAAAAGAAGGTGTTTGGTTTCTCTTAACCTTTTGACATTATGAAGACAGGGAATGAAGTTCATCTGTCTTTCAATTCTGGTTGAATTGAATTGATTTATGCTAGTGGTTTTTGAAGAAAATGTCTAACGGGGCCAGGTAATATCTTAACTCTTTCCTATCAGGATGATCACAAACTGCTTGTGCTTTTCAAGACTCCCTTTTCACTGGGGCTTACTTGACACGTAAGCGAGTCAGTGCTCAAGTTGAACAATCAAGGCAGCCCCCAGACTAACGGTCCAGAAGCAGCAGAAAATAATCACTTGGGGCATGTTTGGGGTTTTGGGTTGTTTGTTTTTTTTTTTTT
>VYXH01011777.1:598285-675810 GCA_013397275.1 Burhinus bistriatus | reverse complement strand
AAAAAAAAAAAAAAGGCATGAGAAATGATGACTCTGTATCCCTGTTAAGCAAATCTGTATCATACTCTAAAATGAGCACAGCCTGATTCTCAGAGGAACTAAGAACATGCAGATCCCTTTTAAGGTCGTTTAATTTCTGGGCTCAATTTTCATGCAGCTAATAGTCAGGAATTAAAAGATCTATGGTTTCAAAACATCAGCTCTTTGTATCTTAAAAACTCAGGACTGTGTTTGTGAATTTGATTTCACATCAGCTCTGCAAGGTAATGCTTCCATTTCCCAGGAAGATAAATTCCAGCAAAAAGAAGTGATTTGTCCATAGTTTAATCACTGACCCTTCCAATAATATTTTTTAATCCTGGGTCTCCTGGTTGTCAGCACTAATACCTCATTTGAGTGTGTGCACGTAGGAATAAGAAAAAAATCTTGCAAATGCATCTTGTATATTCAACCATAGCTTTTATGTGTATGCAGAGTGATCCTTTACATGTACTCTCCTGTGAAAGCAAGAAGTTGCACATAGTGTGGTAAGAGCTTTGGGTTTTACGTTACCTTGCACATGGGTATCTGTAAGTATTTTACAAATATTAGTGAGTTGCTCCTCTTCTGCATGCTGCGGACACCTGCATTATGCAAACGGACAAATAAAGGCGCACACAGTGTTGATGAAATGCTAAAATTCTCAAAGGAGTAGAGCAAAGCCAAGGAAGGAAAAGACATCTGACACTGCGCTGAGCCGTAATCACAGAACTTTTCTTCCTTTCTGCAGAAGATGAGAAGCTAAAAAAGTCTGTAATGTTTTGAGACTTGGTAGATATGTTGAAAGTAATGAATGAGGAAATCCCTAGCTGCCAACCTAAGCCCAATCATTAGTCTGAAGATATTACACAGACACAGTTGATTAGTCTGTTGTGCTGTACTGTCTGGAAGAAGTTAAAATATAAAATGGCAGTCATTTGTATCCCCTGTGAGAATGCGGCCCCTTCTGCAGCTTTCAGATGATAGATCATTTTTTAATTAATTTTTCTTACTGGTCTATTTTTTATTTTTGCTTTAAAATTTTCTATTACCTTTAATTAACTTTGCCAGCCTTCAAACGTATTTGTAAGTCAGCAAAAGGTATGCTGGTTCAGAGAGCAGGCTTCCTCTAACTTGGATATGTACAGATCAGTAGTTCTGACACAGTTTTACTAAGGGCTCTCTCTCTAAAATATGAATATCCTAGGCCTGCACCAGGGGGAAGGAAAAAAAAAAAACAAACCCCAAACCAAAAAAACCCAAACAAGATCAAAACCTGAAACCAGAGGGTTTCCAGCCAACACAAGAAGAAAGTCTGTAGATACTTACCTAGCTCCCCGGTTAGTGTTAGTGGTGGTCCTGCTTTAGCGCTTGTTTAGATCAAAGTCTGGAACCTTGAGGAATGGAAGGGGGACATGGAGACATGAGGAAATCAGAGCCTAAAGAAGTCCACCTGCCTATTTAGTTTGGCACGAGAGGAGGAGGAAAGGTTTTTTGTTTTGCTTTGGTTTTTTCCAGTGGTAAAAAAAAAAAAATCCATGGGCATCTCAAGCACATTATGCTTGTGAGTAAGAACAGATGAGTGTCACTGAGGTACTCCTTCAGGGAACACCTTTCACTTGGTAGCAGCTGCAGTGAGAGTTGGGATGGGCTACGTGTAGGAGCCTTGTTGCCTTTCTGAGAGCCATGAGCATGGTAGTCCATGAGCTCCGAGCAATTCTGCATCCTATTTACTGATTTACTGGATCCACATTGCGTGCAGTGCAGAGGTGCCCTGCACGGTTCAGATCAGTCGTCTGCGAGAGATCCGCTGGAGGCTGCAGCCTGGAGTCTTGCCCCAGTCATTTTTGCAGCAACAGTATCTTCTGGCTGTTGTCCACGTGCCATATAGGCACACCTTTTGTATTTCTGCCAGGTGAAGCAGCATGGGGCGGGCATTCATTTTTTGCAGGCTGAGCAGCACTGCCAGCATAAACAGAAGCGTAAATTGGGCAAAGATGACAACTCTTGGGCTGAGAGGTCTTTGGAGCAAGACTGGGGTGGGCAGTCTCTGGCGCAAGGGGACTTTGGCCTGGCTGGAGCCTAGGCACGATCACAAATAGGATTGTGTACTAAAACCTGTATGAAGTTTTCAAAAGCCGGTCACTGCCACTGGAGCTTCATATTGATGAGGCAAAGACACATTGATGTCCAGTAGGAAAAGTGAAGTGCTTTACTGCAACTTTTGCTAGTCTCTTGTGTTTTCCCAAGACAAATTGTGAAGAACTGTTCAAATGATCACTTTGTTACACGCGTGGTGAATACTTCCCCAGCAAACCAAGCAGCATGACACAGCATTGCCTTGACAAACTTGTAAGTCTGTAGTTTGGCTGAGCTACATCGATATGAATCTAATTTTCAATTTGCAATAGTTTACCATCCTTGGGCTGATGGTTTCAGGGCAGATCACACTCCACAAAAATCCTAAGTGAGGGCAATTTAAGCAGCCATTTAAAAAAACTAAACAGCAGTAAGTAAAATAGAAAGTACACTGACTTTTCATGAACTTCAAAATATTTCTTTATATATATTCTTTTTTTTTTTTTTTGAGGGCTTTGCCTGTTTTGTGATAAAAGTTGAGTCTTACAGACAAATAGCAAATTGTTAATACGGGTCTCTAGGATAAAACATTGAATAATTGGTACAGTGTTCCAACAGCTTGTTTATTAACCACTACTCCTATGACTTGCAATATTGTTTACTCCATAGGTTGTGTGTTTCATAAAAAGCTGTGCAGCTGTGTATGGCACATGAAAGGATAATAATATGCATACAAGACTTAGCAACAGAAAAGAAAAACAAAATACATATTTCCTTTGTAATCCTAATGGAGCACTTTTTTTTACAAAGCATCAGGGAGCATATATTCACAATGTGTATTACAGAAGCTACATTTCCCATTAATTATTTTGTAACTGAGTTTCTTTCAACATCAGACATAAAAGTGAAGGGCTTTTTGTTTTTGCATTAATTGGTGTCTTTGTGATAAAGCACTTTTTGCTCCTGTGGCTGATAAAATAATCAGCATTAGGGTATGTATGTGAATATTCCCTTAGGGTTCACTTCAAAGGCTGTAAATGAGGCAGATTTTCATAGGCATGAAGAATTGGTTTAGAACTATATGACATGTTGTTTGATAAACATTTCTGAGGCATACCTTATAGTATGCAATGTACAAACAAAGTAGTATGTCCTTTTAAATTAGAATTATTTTTTTAATTAGAAAAACATTTTTTTCATCAGTTGGCGTGGAAGATTATTACAGCCTAAATATTTTAGAGCTTCTGCAGTTTGGTATATTCTGTTTATATTCAGAATGCAAAGATGTGATTTTAAATTTTTTCTAATCTCTGAGGTATTGGTTGTATATCACGTTTGTATACTCCTGCTTATACACAGGGGAGCTTCACTGTGAATTGAGATCAGAAAGGAAGCAAACCTGGCATCCTTAGCCAAAATTCCCTATGAGATATAATCTCAGAAATATTTGTCTGTCAGCATTGTTTTGAAAATGAGTATTCATGCTTATAAAATGTACCTTTGTATCTATGATTTTGGTAATCAGCCTGAACTTTACATACAGAAGAGCATTAATAAAAAATATTTAGGCCTTCAATACATGGGCAAATGTGGCTTTGGGTGTTTGGAGATTGAGGTAAACTTTCACTGATGCTCTTAATCACTTAGTACAAAGTAAGTGTTGATAGACATTGCTAGTGCAATAACATGTAGCAATTGTAGTTACATTGAAACAAAAATCACATGGGATTATGTTAATCAGAAAAAGGATTAACTATCAGCAATCCTTTGCCCTTATAGCATTTGCAGAACTCTTGGTAAAATCAGTAGGGAATTTGTAGAAAAAAAACCCAACTGAGATTATCTACTGCATCTAAATCCTTACACTTTGCCCCTTAAAAGCCTATGTTATTATGGAACCTAGTGCAGACCTCATGAAATGGAAAGGAGTGTAAAAGGTCACTAAGAAAACTACCTGCTTGCAGCATGGACTTTTTATCTGCTGACAAGAATTTGCTGGATTTGAGATGCACTTTTTATTTCCTTTTTTTTAAGGATGTAATTTTTTTTTAAGGAGAGTAGACACCACCAAATGATGAGGCTATTGCTGAGCACACAATAGTTAATGTGGAACATACAACTGCTTCTAGGTTAGGATGTTTCTTTCTGTACCTACAACTTTATGTGTACAAGTTCCTCCTTGCTTACTACAGCAAAGAAATTTTTGATGGTAGGATCACAACATGCTTACCATTTGTGTAATTTAATCTTGTTGAATTCGTATGTATGGTATGTGTTGATTGCCATTCTCAATTTGAGCATGGCAAGAAGGAGGAAACCAATACCCGAACATCTGGCCAAGACTTGGGTTCTTACTTCTGCTCTTCCACGTTCTTCCCTTATAATTTTGATCAAATAATTTATTTACTTTGTATTTTACTCTAAATTTAGAGCGCTCATTGGAATGGAAGTCCAGCAGGGGATTTTGGTTTCTGTACTACCTAGAGAGATGGTACATCAGTTAGTGTACTTAATTATAGTGTCTGTAGTATCAGTTATTGCGCTTCTGTCTTTTGCATAAGAATGCTTTGGTTTCTGCAGATGTCGGTATATTGTTTGTAACTGATACATATTTTTCAATCAAACTTGATGTCTTCTCTTTTGAAGATATGACCAAAGTAACTTATTTGGTATATACTGATTGACATTTTGTATGAAAATTTGTAGATTGTGTTCTTGTTTTGTTAGGCTTTTGTCATTCTATTCTCTGCTCCTGCCGTGTACTGTCATGTCACTGAGGACGAGTTTGATTCCTGTCACTTCTGTTAGTATTATGTGTACTGATTTCCGAATTGGTTTTCATTCCAAAGGGTATCTAAACTCAAAGGGATATTTTTTTTTTTTTTTTCAAATAATGGTAAAATAGTTTGGTTTTGCTGGTATTTATAATGAATTGCAAGTATGTGTTTTGCGTTGGTGACAGAGAGCCTATAGATGACTGAATTTGGGGCTGTTAGGTTTTCATGTTCCGGTACTATTTCTTTGTTTGAACTTAGGGTTCTGTGCATATGTGAAGTGCCTGGGTATTTTCTTTTTACAGTCTAACTGCTGAATTAATCCATCCTGATAATCCTTCCATCTTTTTAACATTGCTGAACTGTGCCATACTGTGGAGTTCTTTATCTGCCTCAGACCTTCTTGTTAATCTTGAGAGCATGATCCCCAGTACATCTCAATCATATGCTATTTGCACTCTATATAATATTCCAGAAGACACACTATGCATTCAAACATGCCAAAGCGGACTATTCTAGTTTCTCCCTCCTTAATTTTCTCTACTGTGGCATATCCTGTGATAAACTCCACTGATACTATGACTTTTTATCAATTTAGCAAGCTTTTAATTCCTGAATTTTTTTCTTGAAGTATTTTGCTACTTAGAAAAGGATAAATATATATCTGACATTTTAAGCTTTATGCCAGAATTTTATATTTAATTTCTCTCTTTTTGTAAAGAGCGTAGGGTGAAGATACCCAGCGAGGCTTCTTGTGGCTCTTTTTCTCACAGCTCTTTCCATAAGGTTACGTGTCTGCACCTTATCAACACTATTCCTGAGCACAGGCAGCTAAACTCTTAGTAAGGGGCCTGACAGTGAGGGTGCAGGTTGCCTCATCTCCAGGTCATTGGTAAAGCTATTACACAGGATAGGTCCCAAGATGGACCCCTGAGGAAACCCGACTTCTAGGTACAGCATGAACCATTAATCGCTCCTCTTTGTTGATTTCAGTGGGACTCCTGTGTGAATGATATCACATTTAGCAGGGAGAAAACTTCAAAGTCTGGACAAAAGAAAATTCCCTTACATTTGAAGAAATTTTTATGGCAAAATGAAGTCTGTAAAAAGAAAGAGCTTTTTATCGTCTTTTCACCTGGAATTACTTGCACTCAGTTTTTTTACATTATATTGCAATCCTTTCAATAAATGCTCAGCAACTAGACTCTTAACATTTCTGCCCAGTGTTCTGTGTGCACCTTATAAAATAAGGGTTCATCTAAAGGAAAAAACAATTTAAGGCAGAATTAGGGTACTGTAAGTATTTTGGGCTCAGTTGAAATGACTTAAGCTATTTTGTGCAGCCTTTAGCTATTGCAGTACATGTAAGAAGAAAATACGCTGTCTCAGTACTATATGATGAACAATTAAGCCTGAGAGACTATGATTGTCCACCTATGAAGGTGGGGTTTTTTCTGTTTCGAAAGATTGACGTGATGGTTTACACAAATTTGTATTTCTGCTTGTTGGTGTCTTCAGAATTTCATTCTCAACTATTGTGTTTATTATCTCTTCTTTACTACATTCAGCTCAGGAGTCCTATGCTAGTGATGGAGTTAGAGTTGGTCTGCAGAAACAGTAACATATGGCACAAGCGGTTGGTAATCTTTGTTTGTAAGAACAGGGACTGGTGAACACAGCTACAAACAATGCTTTACTGGCGTTACTGAATGGAACACAGCTAGTGTACCTGGGACTTGCGGTAATTCGTTGGTGAATAACTTTGGTTCCCCTGACTGGAGTATGTTGTCTTGTAGCTTTTAAGTTCCCTTATGCAAAAGGGCTGATTGCATTAGGGCATTGGAGGGACAGAAACTGGGTCTGTTTCCATAATGTACTCTTTGTTTTGAGATGTGGATTTATGACAAAATATATGTAAAAATTTGATTTGATCAGTCTCAAATGTAGATGGAAATAGATACTATTAATTGCTGATGCAATTTAAGCCACTTAAACAGGATTGGAGTCAATAAGAAGATAATGTGAGTTTTGCTGATGTCCTTGGACTTTGCTGGTATTTACAGTACACTGTGGTCTGTCTGCAAGGTCTAACCCAAACATTACTCCTGCAAATACTGCCTGATGGCCCTGGACCTTGTGCAGTTCACCTAGCCAAAGCATTGCATCCCTTCTGTTTGGAGGGTCCTGGAACTCTGCCACCGGGTGGGAGAAAACTGGAACAAGCACGCAGATCATCTCGGCACTTGTCCCCTTCTGTTCACCACTGAGAGGATCATCCTCTGCCTTTTCTTGACCTGAGCACTTTTGTTTTCTTCTCTGGTATTGCCTTTTGTATAGGAGAGAGCTCCATGGAAAAATGTAGAGTCATCAAGAAACCATCTTACCCTCCTTCAGCTGCTACCTCAAGACTGTCTTTTTCCTAGATGTTCCTTGATTGAAACCTGATAATGGTAGGCAAATGGCAAAGAGTGGTCTCTGCTTTTGGTACTTGAGGGTTCTGTACACCCCATGCTTTGTTTTGCCATAGCCTTTTTTTCCTTGGCCTTTCATTCCGTGTTTTCTATTCAACATCAACAAAACAAAATCTTTGGGAGATGTATGTCACACCCAATCTGTTCCAGTGAGAAGGGACTCAACCTAGTTAAGGTCACTAGATGCTTCAAAAAAGGCGTGTAAACAATAGGAATGTTAACAATGGTAATACTTGTTATGGTGTAGAAGAATAGCAGAGCATTCATCTGGGGGCACTGGTAGAGAAATTATGCCAATTTTCTCTGTAAAGACTATATAATACTGCTCTCCCCAGAGAAAGGTTTTGCCTGAAAAGAATTCTCAAACACTTCAATATATAATTTATTCTGCAGTTCAGGTGCTGCTGTTAATTTTACTTTCTGGCAGTCCTTTTTGTAGCAATTACTATTGCTATAGCAGACTTCTGTATATTGCTTTTATCTATTCTTGATACCAAAGCTTTGAAAGTGAGTACCAATAATGTTACATACAAAGTCTGATATGAGCTTCCTCCCTTTCAGAGCTCTTTTCTCATTCCTCATAGCTATAGACACTGAAGTTTCTTATATATTCTCCTTTATTTTATTACTTTCTGTCAGTAATCTAAATTTCTCTTGTGCTCCTTGTGCTCACTTCTCCCTTTAATTTTGATCTCTTTGGCTCATATTTTACTGTAAAAATCTACTTTGTTGCTCGTGTTTCACATACAAAGAAGCAAACACTAGCCTTTAAAAACAACAGCACTTCCCTTTATCCCAGTTAACTCTCTAGCTATATCCCCAGCATCCCACATTTCTTCCTTTTATAGTTAAGCTTGCTGAATTCACATATGTGCTCCGAAGTGCCTTTCCTCAGACTTTATCCTTGGCCCTTTCCACTCAGTGGTTTCATTTCCTGAGGTTAACTTTTGCTAGAGTTGTCCTTAACTCCTTCCTAGCCGAGTCTGGTCTTCCATGACCTATCAGTCACTTTCAGCACAAATGACTGTTCTTTCTTTTTTTAAAAATCTTTTTTCTCCTGGTCCTCTGCTACATCTATGCCCAGTCTTGATAGATCCTTTGGAGAACAAGGAAATTCCCTTAATGTCCCTTACAGCTCCCTGTGGCACTGTCATTGGTGCATCTATGTTTTCCATCTTTATCTCTCCACTCTTTTTTTTTTTTTTTCCTCTGGGGGTAATTTGGTTCACAAACACAAGTTAAGGGAAGGATCTATTTTTCTCCTGTCCAAATGATGTTAGTCTGTCCCTGACATCTCTAGCTGGAGATCTCTTATCCTTGAGCTCACTGTGTTTCAGGGAGCGATTGTACTTCTGTTTTCCTCATGAGCCTTTTTTTACTGCTTCTGCTATTAGTCATGTGAACATCGGCAACGCTTCTGTGAATCTGATTTCCTTGTTGACTCAGACATGTCTTAGACATGTCCATGGGTTTCCTGGACTATGGCTAACTTTTGCACGGTTTCCACGTAGTGTGTGCAAAGCAGTGCAATGCTTACTCCTTTACACTAAACCCCCGTCTGGGGTCCTAGCTAACATCCTGGTTATTACCATGTTTCCTTCCCTGAATTTAACAATTTGACTTACTTCACTGTGCTCTTTCTAGGATGTTGCTTCAAAGAGCATTGATTGTTTTGATCATCTACTTTTTCTGTATCTCTCTCCACTGATTATCTTCTTCCATCTTTGATTAACAGTTTGTTTGATACACTTTCAGCGCCCTTCAGGGACCATCTCCAGTCTGTTGTATCTCAATAATCTCTCTCTTTTCCTTTCACCCATAAACCCACCTTTCATAACTCTTATTATTTTCAGGTGTGAATATTCATGTTTCTCCTTTACTTTAGAAAGGCCTCTTTATGGATTTTCAGAACAAACTTGTTGTAGTCCTTCAAATCCAACCCCAAAATTCATATTTTTGTTGACAAACCAGGTTGCTGATCTATGAATGTGGACAAGTGTTTTTTCCTAATTTGCTCATAGCTCCCTAAATGTTGTCTTCATTTGAACTGTCAGAATTTTTGTGTGTGTAGAGAGTGGCTTTTTGTTGTAGTGTTCTAGAAGTGTGAGGTTGTGGTTCATACTTGAGGTATGTTGCCAGGAGTTGTAGCGGTTGAAAGACCAGCATGGTAGAGTGCATCAAAGGCCACAGAGATAACTGCACAACGTAGACCTTTCTCCCCCCACCCCCCCAAAAAAAAAAAAAAATTGCCTCTTAGCTTGTGAACTGGCTCACTGTTCTTCAACAATTGTAATGAAGAGAATAACGGTGTTCTCCTTGGGTGGTTTATGATCCATACTATCTTGTGTTGAGAACGATGTATTTCAGAACAGATTGTAGTCCTGTTGGAAAAAATGCACTCTGTTCTTAGCCTTTAGCGTTCCTACGGCCTATACTTTTCAGTTCTGATATATATGATATGAGTTATTGTCTCCTTTTAAAGGTAACACCACAGTTTTTTGACATGATTTTGAAATGCTTTATAGAATGGTTGCTATTAAAACTTGTACAGCCCACTTACAAACTGAAGAACGCAGTTATGTACAACTGTTTTCTCACAACATATCAAACACATCACATAATCATTAATTTATAAAGGCAATTTCTGTTAACAATTTATTATTATTATTATTAATAAGCTATTTGGAATTGTTACTTTATTTTAAAGTATTCATTCCTCTCTGCCACACTAGTCTGCTGTACTATTTCAGATAAGAAAAACCATTACAAAAAATGCAGCAGCTTTCCTTAATAAAGCCACATACTTCACCTTCAATTTTCAATGGACATAATTTTTAAACGTCCTACATCATTTTAACACCTGTACACTTTACCTAAGTATTGTAACACGACATACAGAATTAAATAAAAGATGTTCAAACATCCTTAGTTTCTTTGGTTTTGTTTATAGCTTTACATGTACTTCCTCAACATTGCATTATTAAATGTATTTATAAAATTAATGTTACAAGATTCATCTTTTCAGCAGAAGGACAACTTGGTGGAACTGGGTAACACGTACCCTTTGGCAAAGGGGGGAGGGCTTTGCTTAACTTTGACAATATGCATGTATTCACCAACAGTAAGGGCTAGCAAGTATGAGATTTGCAAATACATGTGCCGATATGGTGTGCTTCTGAAGTTTTCTGTGTTCTTCCTCTGTACTGCAGTTAATCCTCCCTGTCTCCCTGTTCTCTTGCTCATCAATTTGTCCATTGGCTACTTCTGATCTTTGATCACACAGGAGTTAATAAAAAGGGGACAGGAGAAGAAAAAGACATTATTTCTTACTTTTTCAGTTGGTTTGTTTGGTACTTTTTGAATCTTCATTTTCCAGTCACTGACAAGTGGAATTTTTTGTTACCCTTGAGAAAGGTAAGTGTCCATTGCTTGTAGTTTGATGCTTAGTCAGAACCTTCCCAAACCCCAACACTTATTCTGAAACTATGTATACAAAAGTGCTGTAAGATACTTGTATCAACTTAATCTGTTTGAGTACTGCAAATATAATTGCAGAAATCTGCTTTTGGATCTCAAGCCTGTTATCACAGTAGCTGAAAATAAGGTTCACAGAGTAACCCTATTGTTTTTTGGGGGACAATGGTGTACAGCTTGGAGATGTATTTGGGTGATAGGAGTTAATCGTATGGGGCATAAAGGGCTAAAAACCATCAGAGAATGACACATTGTATTAACCTCTGAATAGTTCTACTTTTTGTTTAACAGTGTCTTATCTAGCTAATATGTCAGTCTCCTAGCTTCAGTTTTGGAAAAATATTGCTGGCAGTCAGAGGGCATTCTCCAATCTTATTCAAACCCTAGCATCGTCTGTGGAATCTGTTGTTTTCTGGTAGATGCACTCACATACACCTGCCTGTGTGGGGAGGATTGATGATTCAGTCTTATTTCATATGTCATAGATCATCAGCATCCACTAAACATTGGCTGCAGAAGGAGCAGGATTAAACTATTTGAATGTTGAATGTTCACAGTCACTTGGTTCTCAAGGTCATTGTTGCATACGGTTGCCTTCAAATAATTCATAGTGGTTACTTGCTCATTTGCTGTATATGGATTTTTTTTTTTTTTTTCCCACACCAAAGAAAGCTCTTTTGAGAGAACTTTTATCAGCAAAGTAGGAAATTATCTGGTGAATATTAATAAGCATGTCTAGTGCCTGATGCTTAAAAGTAAAGCTTTAAGTGTTTGATCCTTAGCTGCACTGCAGTCAGCTTGAGCCACTCAAGTAGATATCATAAGTAAAACAGAGAAAGAGAAGGAAAAACAAGAAAGGGGTTGTTGGGGATCATTACTTGAAACAAGTGGCTTTACGTGCTGGAAGTGAAATGTTTAGTTCTCTGTTTTTGAATGATTGAAGATCCAGCGTGTTTATTTCTTAGAGCACAACATATCTGCCACAAGATAAGACACAACCCTAATATGAGGGCCTTGACTTCTCACTTTTCCTGCCGCGTAGCCAAACTGGCTATATGACTGAGACTTATCCTGACAGGAGGAGGGAGAGCACTCCGTTTCCATGATTATGAAGATTCTGTGTTTCTGACCACATAGGGGGAAGGAAAAAAATGCAGCTTTTTTACCAGCTTATGAATAGAATCAAAATGAGAGGGGCTTTGCAGCAACTCTTTATCATGTGCACAACTGGGGCGGATGGCTCCCATTCCCACAATGCCTACTCAGGGCACTGCACTTGATCCTCAGCATGGTGCAAGGATGGGTGAATTTCACCTTGAAAGCTTTAAGGTTAGTGTCTAGTATCTGTGATTACATTTGCAATTCAAGTTAGTCTATTTTCTGCTTTTTAGCTTTTATTCAACTGAATTTAGTGCTTGTGAAAGATGTTGGATTGTTATTTCTGGAGACTGAAATCTTTCATTTACCCATGTCATAGATACACCTCAAGTAGTGGCAATGTAATCCTCCCCCTGTCCAACACTACCCCTTTCCATGTTACCGATGCTGAAGAAATATCTCTTAGGAGTGAGAATAATGTTTGGTTTTCATGTAGCTGTAGCAGTATTAATGAGTAGCTTTGTATGGATGAACTTAAGAGAAATCTGGACCTATCTGTATTATGGAGTACTAGCAAATTAATGATGGTGACAGTCAGCTGGTAGAAATAATACTGATTAAAATGTTCTACATTAAAATTGTGATAAAACAAATTGGTGTGGTACAGAATATCTGTGCCTAAACTTGACTTTGTGAATATCTCAGAAGTAAAGTAGTGTATCTCAAGGTATTGGAAAAGAGGGTACATCAGCAGGGGTGTTAGTTTCGAAGACATGTGCTCCTAGCACATAATGCAGTGCCATCCAGATAAAAAAAAATAAAAAAATAGCAGAACAGTAAATCAATTAACAGAATAATTTAAAAATCATTCCTATAGTAAAGTTAAATTCATATGTTCAGAAACAGAAATTCTTTTTGTTATATGGGAATAACAGAATATGACGACGTTGTCTAAGAAAGGGTATTTACTCTCAGGGCTCAGGTAGGGAGGTGGTTAGTGATATGATACCTCAGCTAAACACCTGCCACCTTGAAGCTGAAATTCATGGTTCTCATCAGAAGTTATGTTAAAATAGGGACAGACAGTTGCATGTAAACTATGCACAACTCTTGTGCAAAAAGTTTCCTAAGACCTCCATCTGAATTACAAAGTGCTGTGTACATTTCAAGTCATTCCAACTGCCTGAGATTTAGATGAATTGTTCAGTGATATCAGAAGAATACTCTCTGTTTTCAGGTTTCTAGGATGGATCGTAGTATGATGGCGGATTCATTGGGCTAGAGAGAAAGTGAACATAACCATGCATCTCTAAATTAGGAAACCCAGCTGAAAGCTGAGTCTTGGGTATCTCTTCCTAATTCAAGAAATTATGAATAAAGAAGTCTATAAAGTATCTTAGGATCCCTGGAGTAGGAATAAGGGTAAGAATCACATTCATTCTCTGATCTTAAAAAATAAAAACATCAGGTACCAAGTGGACCATTTCCTAGAGATGTTTCTAGAGCATTCCTTCATCTCCCTTTACAATTCACACACATATCTATTTATATAGGTACACTGAAGGTTAATTATACACTAAAAGTAAGTACTTTCCTAAGTGGTTCTACAGGTGTATTTGAATTCTTTCTTCAAAGAGAGAGGATTAAGTGTAAGGGGTGGGTTAACTCATCTATAAATAAAAAGGGGGTACCATATCCTCCAGCCATATCTGTAAGGAATCAAAATTCTGCTGCATTTCAGCTATATTTGTTGTGCAGGATGCATAGAGGGCTTAGGTTTTTGACCTTGCTGGGAGGTGAGTGTGAAATAGATGTCAAGTTCCTGAGCTGTGTCAAGACCCAAGGCACTTTTAGTCTTCTCCAGCAGAATTTTGGGAATCATAAGGAACCCGAGTTTCGAAAGCTGATAGGCCTATGAAGTTTAAATCTTTCTAGTCTAATGTAACTGGATGGAGATCACAATTTTAATGTAAGCCATCTGTAAATCTCACTTTCAGACTTAATGTATGGATCTGGATTTTAAAGTGCCTGTCTTAGTCAAATGAATGTGAACTTCACTAAAACCTGGAAGCTAAAAGTGTGAAATACGATATAAGCTCAGAATAGGAAGACTGAGTTACTTTGCTGTTTGATATTACTGAGCGTAGTGCTAGACTGTTTTCAGATTCTCTTTTCAGCCCAGAATTTTGAAAGACTTGTGGAAAAGTTGAGTAAGATTTCAGAAAAAAAGCTAGAAGAATGAATCTTTCTGGAAAGAAAAAGTTTTGTGTAGTAACAAAACTTGGAAGCTAAGTTTCTGAAATTAAAGTACAGAGATGATTTGAGTACTGTTTACAAGCATGTTTATGGGGATGAGATATCTAGCAGCAAGTAATTCTTCATGGCACAGGGAAAATAACACAAGATCCAGTTGTTTAAAGTTGAAGCTAGGTAAATTAAAATCAGAATTAAATGCATGTTTTTAACTAGAAGTACTTCAGTTATTGAAAGGCTTTTTTCAGGATGTGGTGGTGAAGTCTCTAGCTTTAATTTACTATTTGAAGCGTGTAAAGTTAAGACTGGATGTCTTTCCAGAGGTGAGTTGTAGATCAAACAGAATTTTACGGACTGGATATAAAGGTTACCATAAGGTCTTTGGTTTGTCATGCAGGAAATAGTTCCAAATTCAGCTAACTGCAAGCTATTGCAGGCAAAACTATTGGTAAACTACCACTTGACACTTCGCATTTAGTGATCTATAAAAGATGATGCTGGAAAATGCTAATTCCCTTTCTTCTAACATCAGCATGCTAGGAGTGTGTATATGCAGCTCTCCTGTGGTGCATGGGGGATGCTAATTGTTCTCTCATGGGAACCCAATTCCCCCTTATTTTTAACTCCCTGTCATGGCGTTTTACTCACGGAAGAGATAAGCCCTTAAACTCTGGTGCCATGGGCAGGGAGCCCTTACTAACTCAATGATTATACACAGCAGGAAAGAAAAAAAGTCAGTGATCCCCGGGTTTTTGCATTGTTTGTGATACCAAGCCGCTTTTCCCCAACTGTCTTTGAACACTGAAATTATTTCAGCTAAGCTATACAGGCAGCTATGAGAGCTGACAGAGTCTTTTCCAGATTCAACTGATTTATAGCACAAATATGGCATATAGACTTCCACTTAAAAGTTGTTGATTGGTATTGTTTTAGTAGAACTGGAGTTTATTAGTTAAGTATTTAATGTTACATATTTTCTCCTCTAACTATTCCTACCATATAACCAGTGTAATGTTGTGAAAGGTTTTTTGTTTTGTAGCGAACAAAGCAAGATTTAAGCCAAGATTTAAGCAATCCAGAAACTCACGAACAGTAACTGCTCATTTCAGCCCACAGACAGAAAATTGCTGAGTTGTGTTATGAGAGTAGTAGATACATTCAACTGAAATCAGGATTGCTCCGTGAACAAATACCAGAAAGAATAAATTTGCATTGATTACAATTAGTGTCAAACTGATACGCTAGAAAATGTAATCTTAATTACAGTGCCAATTCAGGAAATACTTAAGCACATGCTTAAGTATAATTAAGCATATGCTTAGTCCTTCATTGATTTGGGGCCTCTTCACTGAAATATATGTACAGGGCTGGCAGCCCCACTGGTAAGTTCTGCGAAGTACGTAACTGCTGGGTTCAGATTCTGATTTGTTTTGGTGTTAGAAGAGAAACTGTAATTCATTATGCAGTTACTTAGTCAAGGGTTGCAGCTCCTGCTTGGCTGTGCCTGTGTCTGAAACACAAATATAAGCACGTTAGGATTTACCTTAAATAATAAAAAAAAAATTTCTCTGGATATTTAAATAGATTGACACTAATTTTCTTCTGTAGAGGGCGAGGTCCTAATTGAAGTCAGGGAAAAATATCTGGGAGGCCTTCCCTTTCCAATTGTTGCGATTTATGTAGTGCTGTGTTGTTCAACATTAGGATTTTGGCATGAATAATCATAGCAGTAGGCAGATGGAGAGTTCCTGTAGTGCTGGAATCTTGATTTTGATGGGCAGTGTTTTTTAAATCTGGATACAATACCATTTTAGTGTTTTGTTAATCTTGCACATTTCTCTTTTATATCCCTATTTCATATTTCTCGTGTGCATGATAAGAATCCTGAATTAATGTATATTTATTTTTAAGGCACTGGTCATAAACTCTGGGATAGTATGCATACATACTTTACAAGGATGTTTAAAAAACTCTGTTTAAAAAAAAAAAAAAAGTATTGAACACCAGGATCTTATTCCTAATGGTTACTTTATATTACAACTTCACTGAGTTTCTTCACTCGAATTATTAAAGGAAAATGTTAATTTAAATGTACACTTTCATTTATTTACATCTTTGAGATTGAATTTTCAAGGCAATTTCTTGTTATTTTCAGCATATAACTGAAAAGTCTCTGAATGAAGTTAAGATTAGAGGCCATCTCAACATATTTAATTTTCTATTGATGCCCTGTAGTATTTGTTATTGTATATCTTGGGGTTTCTTTAACATTCATCTGGCGTGATACCTGTCCTGATAACAATTTTTCATCCTAAACAAACGGCTTCTGTTGATGACCCTGGCCTCTTGTGAATATGGAATTAATGAGTGCATTTACTTTTGTTCATACCTCTGCTGTCAGCACATTATTTTTGCCATCTCTCTGCATTTGATCTGTCTTCTTCACAATGTTTTTAATGTACTTGGGGAAAAAAATCTTATCTCAGCTTCTTGTACAGTTTATGTCCATTTTCCGTATTTGACTTATCTTTCATCATTTCAGCTTCTACCTGTTTTATATTATATCTGATATATAATACCTTCTTGTTCTTGATTACATTATGCAGGTCTGATTTCATCCAGGCTGGGATCCTGTTTCCTTTCTCAGGTATTCAACCAAATGAAATGCAGAAAGACTGAGTACATTATACAGAAATACCCTATGAACAAACATTTCTTCTTTGCTTTCACAAACTGTTCACCTTCTTCAAACTTGTTATTTCAAACTTTTTTCCTTGGGTTGGTTGGTTTGGGTTTGTTTGGGGCTTAGTTTGTGTTTTTGTTTTTGTTTTTGTTTTTGTTTTTTTTTTTTTTTTCATTTTCTGTTTTGAAAGTTCAAGTTTTAAAAAAAAGTCATCCCCTTTTGATGCTTAATCTCTTTTGGGTGCATACTGTTATTTGTATCTCCTACGTTACTGCAGAATAAGCCAGTAATTTGACTCCCACCCCACTTTCTTAAGTAGGAAATTGCTTTCTGTCTTCTCTTAAGTCTAGGAACAGTGTGATTTCTAATACCCCTTTATTATGCATCGATTTATATCACGGTAACTAAAAACCAGCTAATGATATAAAGGAAACTTTTCCTTTCATAAACCCGTCTCACTGACAGAGCAGGTTATATGTAGCATGCAAATGATCAGATTGCTTGTTTTGTTATTTAATGTATAACAGGCATTAATCAGTGTTTGAGGAGAATTCCTCTAATTGATATGATCAATGAGATGACTTTTATCTGTTTTACTTTTGTGCCACAGTACCACCACTGATTTTGAAAGTATAATTGTATACATACATTGATCCAAGTCCAATGGAAAAGTCCAGGCAAGACACAGAATTTTACAGGTAACTTGAAAAAATACATCTGGGAGTCAGATGACATTGAGAAGTAGTTTTTTGGCTAGATGAAGGGTGTTGAAAGGATCTGACTATTAAGAGCAAAGCTTTACTTAGCTCGTCTATGAATATCCCTTTGTATCCTCAATGATTTGATTATGCCTCAGATGAGCAACGTGACATTCTATTGCTGATCAGAACCCAAGTGGGGTTGGTTCAGTGTAGCTACACATGTAATCAGTAACGTTTTGTCTGCAACTAGATCTTTGACTCCAAAAATAGCAATATATGGCACTTGGTGGAATACATGCAGATTTTGCTTTTGCTTAGCATCCACTTTTCGGGTACATCTCTGATGGTGCCTGGGTTTCTCTGGGAATCTGAAAGGAGGTGGTCTTGTCTATAGCGAATAGGCTGATGCTGCTTTGTACATCATTAACGTGTTCAGACTGCACAGGAGAAAAAGAATTAAAAAAACCAGCCCCATCCCCAAAACAGCACTCTGTATCTAGACAGTAGCTTCCTGGTGATACTAACAGGCCTTAATATTGCGATCTAATCAAGAAAGTCCAAGTTTTAAAATCTCATCAGCATCAGCTGAGCCAGCATCATTAAAGATCAACCTCATGAGTAAACCATACTTGATTGTAAAGGCTGATATTTATAAGCCTGGAGTTGGGGAAAAAACAGAATGGTGAAATTTGTTAATCTGCTAATTCTGAACCATAAATCATTCATTTTTTCCTCTTGAGTACACTGCATTTTATCATTTTACAAATTAGCATCTTTCTAGCTCTCTTTAAAAATCTCAATGCAAGCAAATTAGGTCTCCGATATAACTACATAGTAGCGTATAGCTGAGAAAAGTGTTGCTAATACAAGGGTGCAGAAGCATTTCCATAGATATTGGGATTGGGGCAAAACAAGACAATGTTTTTGCTTCCTCCAAACCCAGAATTCTGTTTTATTTAGCATTTAACTTGAAACGACTGAGAAGATTTTAGAGCATTTCTACTCAGTTGTGCCCGCTGAGTGCGTATTTGAATTTGTGGGTCCCCCGTGATGCTGTGTTTCCTCACCTCTATTGCTGCATGAGAGAAAAATTACAAAATTACATTTGGCTGATAACCTGAAAGCTCTTGAAGACAGTGGAAAATTGGCTTTGGGGTACAGTTATCAGTTGTGCTATTTTCGGGAGAATATTAATTTGAGAAACGTCACTTACAAGATTAGTGAATAAATGGTATCCTGTCTTCTGCTCATTGTAATACACTTTGCAAACGACTTTTCTTTCTATCTGGAATGATGGGTTTCTCCTTGTGTGTTTGTATGTCTGTCTAGCTAAACAGGTGGCTTTTATTTTTGTGAAGGTTACTAGTAAATATATGAAAATTTATGATGTAGCACTTAGGTTTTAGTTTGGAAGCATTTGAGAAAAATTGGTAACTGTTAATCATCTTCATCTATGTTTCTTATCTCTGCTAGTGAAAAAAGTGCTTCCCACTCTAGTAATGCATATTTTTTTCTGACCATCATAATTACCACGATACACATTGCAAATACCGGTACTGACTAAAAATACCATCCTTTAGTATGTATGTAAAGGGGCTTCTCAAAAGTGGCTGTTACTTTAGGCTGTAAAACTTCCTTCCAAGGGCAGACTTCAGGAAGGATCTTCACTTATGGAAGAGTATGTTTAGGAATATTTTTATAACTGTTACCTTTGATAATAACAAACCAACTGTGTTAGATCCTGCTGAATGACGTGATTGTCAGGGGTTGTTGCAAATCCTTACAAATTCTCAAGACAGGCATCAAAAATATAACAATCTGGAATCTGTACTGTAAAATTCTGGCTGGAAACTTTACAGTAACCAAGAAGAATATAAATATTCGAAAGAAGTTTTGCTGGTTGAGATTGAAAAGTGAGCATATTCCTCTGTAAATTACTATTTGACACAAGTGGATTTTTGCTGTTTTCAAAGGGACTTTAGTAAGATTGTCTGCTACTATCAAGACATATCTCTAAGATTAAATGTTAAAAACTGAAATGGAATAGCAGGTAAAGGAAAAATATGCTTTGACACACAAAACTAAAATGTAAATGATTATACTTCTGATGAAGCAGCCTACAATGTAAAATGTGTTTGCTTCAGTTTCATTTCACATCACTTAAATAAAGCTGCAAGGTTCACACTTTCTTTAGATCATTTTATGCTGATGTATCAGTTTTGTAAAGAGCTGTATTCCAGTGGGTAAGGCAAATGTTGTACTCAGTCAAAGCTAATAATTGTTCATCCTGACATGGCATTAATGAAACATTCTCTTACAAATATATTTGAAAAATAGCATGACACTAAAGATCTCAAAACAAAAAAGGTGGAGGTGAATTTTGGATAGTGGTTAAAGTTTTGCAATACAGGTTTACTTTGCTTATTGTATTGAGCAATTTAGTTGTGTGTAAACTAAATATATTTCAGTACTGAATTGATAGCTGTTAAATGGGTTAGAAGATCTGTGAATGCTTTTAACTGATAGCAGTATGTTCTAGCTTTAATCAGCTTTCCTGACCGATTAGTTATTGAGGAAAATAGGAAAAGAGCAAAATTTAAGAGCAATTTCACACAATTTGACTGAAAAGTTAGTTTTCCTGTTCTTTGTTGCTCTTGCTCTTTCTTAAGAACTTCACCTGGGTTTTGCAGCACGTGAAGTTGATTCTTAGGAACAGAGTATGAGCTGATACAGTCTGGGACACTGAGGCCAGTCCTTTTCCATCACAAGCACCAGATACACATAAAGTTCCACGAGGGCCTGTGCGGATGGCAAACCTTTAAGCCACAGGGCAGATTTCCTCCTTCCCTTTGACCTTTCTAGTGTGCTCACTTGTAGTCTATAACTAGTCTGGGTCTTAGAACAATAGCTCAAATTTATTGCAAAAACTGTAGCAGCCAAAGGAGAAGAGCTGGATCTGTGAATATTTAGGGTCATATAAGCTTAAGAATATTTGTAATGCCATCCAAGTGGCCTGAACTAAGTCTCATAAGGCTGGTGCCTTAAGGATGAAAATATGGAGATTACTTAGTATGATTGATATGTAATTCAGCTTTGTTGCAATGGTGGGCAACAAAAGGTGTAAGATCGTGGATAGACTGTTCAACTGGTATCTCCTACCCTCTTCTGTATAATGTTCCAGATCTGATCAGGTTTCCCCTTTAAAGGAGGGGTGAATATGGTGGGTTGACCCTGGTTGGATGCCAGGTGCCCACCAAAGCTGTTCTATCACTCCCCTCCTCAGCTGGACAGGGGAGAGAAAATATAATGAAAGGCTCGTGGGTCAAGGTAAGGACAGGGAGATCACTCACCGATTGCTGTCACAGGCAAAACAGACTCGACTTGGGGAAAATTAGTTTAATTTTTACCAAGCCAATCAGTGTAGGGTAATGAGAAATAAAAACTAAATCTTAAAACACCTTCCCCCTATCCCTCCATTCTTCCCAGGCTCAACTTCACTCCCAATTTTCTCTACCTCCTCCCCAAAGCAGCATAAGGGGACAGGGAATGGGAGTTTGGTCAGTTCATCACATATTGTCTCTGCCGCTCCTTCCTCCTCAGGGGGAGGACTCCTTATACTTTTCCCCTGCTCCAGTATGGGATCCCTCACATGGGAGACAGTTCTCTATGAACTGCTCCAACATGGGCCCCTTCCATAGGGTGCAGTCCTTCAGGAACAGATTGCTCCAGTGTGGGTCCACACGGGGTCACAAGTCCTGCCACCACAACCTGCTCCAGTGTGGGCTCCTCTCTCCATGGGTCCATGGATCCTGCTAGGAGCCTGCTCCAGTGCAGGCTTCCCACAGGATCACAGCCTTCTTTGGGCATCTCCCTACTCCAGTGTGGGGTCCTCCACAGGCTGCAGGTGGATATCTGCTCCACCATTTAGCTCCATGGGCTGCAGGGGGACAGCCTGCCTCACCATGGTCTTTACCACAGGCTGCAGGGGAGTCTCTGCTCTGGTGCCTGGAGCACCTCCTCCCCTGCTTCTTCACTGGCCTTGGGGTCTGCAGAGTTGTTGCTCTCACACACTCTCACTGCTTTCCCTGGCTGCTGTTGTTGCCCCTCTGTTGAATTGGCTCTGTCAGACATAGGGGAAGCTTCTAGCAGGTTCCCACAGAAGCTACCCCTGTAGACCCTCGCTACCAAAACCTTGCCGCACAAACCCAATACAGCAGGACAGGCAGGGACCAGTCGCAGAGCTGATGGATATATTTGCAAAGGAAGGTATTTCTCCTGCCGTGGCTTGTCCTTAGTATATTATCACTTCTGATACTGACTTCTGTTTCACCTCTTTTTTTGGTGCTGATAAGTGTAGTTTGGTCAAATCTGCAGCCCACAGATTTCAGACTGAGAGTAGACCTTGGACAAATAGGGATGACACAGTCCTTTTGAAGCAGCTCTAATTTATTGGGCTAATATACCCCAGTTGCATCCACCTTCCTCTGATTTCTCCAATTCCTTGCTTCCTGTGTCTGTGCCAATGGAAACTTTGGAGAACTGGAGAAGTGGCAGCCACTTGCAGCCTTAGAATTTCCCCAGAGGGGAAAAAAGAAAGTTCCTTTGCATCTGTCAGCAGGTCAGTCATTCAGATACTGCAAATTTCTTCATCATTTTGACAATATGCAGGATATTACTAGATATTAATGTTCTTCCCAGGAGATTATAAAAGCAATAGGGGTATTCAATTAGTAAAGCAAAAGAGAATCAGCTGCCAAGATTTCTCTCTAGTGTAATCTCCCTTCTAAAATGTGGGAGATGTTGATTTGTTATCTACCTACAAAAATAAAAATCTGCTTAGCAATATTTAAGATAAAGTCCTGTTACTGGGTTATAAGTATACTCTGATTTGGACATTTCAAACTGAATCTTTGGTCTGCATTTCAAAGGAGGAGAATTTTGCTTGGGAGCAAGAAATGCTTGAAGACAGTAAAAGATCACTGAAATGAATGGGAATCTTTCTGATCAAGGTCAGAGTGCAGAAGGGCTGGTGGAGCTGTGCTCTGCAGGTTTGACAGCTGAAGTTTGGTTTTAGTTGAAAGAGATCGCCAAGGCGTATACCAGCTAGTAGCTGTAGAGAACAGGGGGTGTAACTACTGCGGGTTATGCCATGATGCCTGATGTAAACAAAACCCAACCACTCTTCTCAGTGGGTCTGGAAAAAAACCAGCCCCTGCAGACCACATGACAAAAATCAAAGCAGTCACACAGAGGCACAAGTTGTTAGATGCTGTATACATTAAAACAAAACGAAAAAGAAGAGACTGATGTAAGCAGCACGTTGAATTGCTGGGTAAAACAGAAAGATACTTGACCTTATGGAATTATAAAGGGATGTGTTTTAATGACTCTTCTTAGCTGATTAGTTTGTCACCATGAGAAATAAATTTTTCAAGTAAAGAAATGTCAGTTTTATGATGAATTTAATGTCAACAATTTTCAGGGCTCTGATCACATGATAAAGACTTATAAAAGTATAAGAGTGCAATTTCAATTAAAGATGTGCAGGTGTCAAGAAATCTGCATGTTAAAATAATAACAGATTCTTTAAAAATATATTATTTTGAAATTTGGACAGTATTTTCTGTTTTCGCGTTATCATGAGGTGTTTATCTTTTATCCATCTTTCCTATGTATTGTTGTAGCTTCATATATGTGTTTTATTGTACATTATATAAGGGAAATTGATGGTGTAGAACCTGTGTCTAAACAGGTGAAAAAAAAACCCTGCAGGAAGCCTTATTTATGCTGAGGAAGCATGCTTGGGTTAAATTCATCTGACTTGTTTTCCATTCTACTTGTTAATAGCCTCTGTGGTATCGCAGAGATAAAACAGCATAAGTGCTTTGTTTTGAAGGAATACAATATCTGGCTGGCAAATTATAAACAAAAAATAATAAATTTTTTTAATGGTGAAAAAACCCTCAAAATTTCTTTAAACATCAACATGTCCTTCCCTGGGAGGAATGGTATTATCAAAGATTTTGTCATAGCTGAAGGGAACCTGCTCCTTAGAAACACACAGCAGGTTGAGCTTGCAAAAATATTTGCATTTGTTGAGCCGAAAGCTGATTTTCCACAAGTAAAAGAGATTGCGTGTTACAGCAATAGGATTTGTCCGAAAAGGACAGATACAGACAGAACTGGTAACCTATTCCTCTAGTGACTGGAAATTTTCTCACAGTGCAGGAGCCACTGCAGCAGTGTAATTAAATATTGAGGTACCAGTTGTAAAGTCTAGATCAAAAATAACATGTAGGCACAGACTTTCCTTTCTCTATGTGACTGAAATCCTAAAAGTGAACGGGATTCAGACAGACGCCTGCAAAGAGGCTCAGTTCCAAACACAGGCACTGGGACTGTTGCTTTCCAGAAGCTATAGAAGGAGCCAAGTCTGGCAGCCATGGTTTGTAGGAAGTCTTAACTACCTTCTCAGTAGTCTTGAGCCCTGGACACTGTAGTATGTACCCAGGCTCTTGTCAGAGCACAGGAGGAGTGCCAAATACTATAACGGGGAACACCTGCACATTGTTAATGTGGCAAGAATCAGGTAAAGGTGCCAAATAAGAGTTAAGCAGAACAATAAATTGGTGTAACTAACAATAAAAAAAATGGAGTTGTATAACAGAACATTAAAGTGATGAAACATTTTTCATGTTTAGCCAACATGACTGTTGCCAAACAGAAACGCTGAAGACTATACCCAGAGCAGGAAACATGAATTTTCTCTCTTTTGATGTTTTAGAAGGGTTCCTGAGCCGTCTACCCAGATCTCCCTATGGGAGAAGTGCTTGTAAAAGCAGCAGAAGAAAGTGTAGTGTTATAACTAGTAAAGTTGTATTCAGAATTTTTTCTGTCATTTCAAAAAAAATCCTGTACTCTTCTGTAGCTAACTTTGTATGGGATTGTGCGTGATGGAAACACTTCAATATTTGCTTCTACTGTCAAAGCCAAAGAGCTTCCAGAAAAGTATGTATGCTGATGTTGCATTTTAAAACAAAACGAAGGTGTGGAGATTATGTGGTTTTGGACACTAAAACACTTCAGTCACGAGTATAAGCATTTTTATGAATCGTTTGGTTTCTGTATTCTGCGGGAGTGACTGTTTTCCAGAAGAAGTAGACAGGTGGGTTAGTACAGCCTTTTGAGCTGTGTCATACACCCTCCTTTGGTTGCAAGTTTCCTCATCCTCTTAGGCATCTCCAAAAGTGGAATAGATGGTCCTAAGTCCTGGTGCATGGTTGTGGAGTCCCCTGGGTCTTCTCTCCAATTGACTCTGGATGCTGCCTTTTATAGAATTGGGTAGAGAAGACCTAATTCTTGACTGACTTGTCTGAAGTCAGATGGTGCCTAAAAACTGGCCAGTGCTAGCACTCGTAGTCTGCTTGCCTTAATGGTTCTCTGAAGTTTTGCAGCTTTAACAGTAATTAAGAGGTAGTTTAGGCTTAAATTACTTCTCTGTTCTTATAAGTACGTTATAAGAGTTAACCCTTATCCTGGAGGGTTAATTCAAGTTCATTGACATATATTAACGCTAATTGTCAGCAAGGCTAGCATAAGTTAAAGTGTACAGTCAGTAATGTATGGTACCTAAATTGCAAACAGAGTTGAGGTTGGAAAGGACCTCTGGAGGTTGTCTGATCCAGCTCTTCTACTCGGGCACTGTAGAACTCACTTGTTGATAGACTGAGGAGGACTGGAGAGGGAATCCAGATCTTATTTCTAGTTCAGTCGTGTTCTGTTTACAGAATTATGAGTGTTTCCATCTGGACAGAGTGTGATTTTCATTTTTTGTTGGATTTCATATTTTGGTTGGATTTCTTTTCTTCTTTTTAGCTTTGTTTTTAAAGTAGGAAAGCAACATTTTCTTTAGAGAAAATCATCACAGCCCTAAAGGTAAATCCTGTTTAAATAGATCTTTAGCTTTTCCTGTGGACTTAACTTTTACACAACTTAGATGCTATAAGAGGACAGGTGATTATCTATATTTGGAAAGTAACATGTTTTTTATTCTGATTTATGAACTAATCTTAAGTTGGGTTATTCTACACATTACTCTTTTTCACATATTTCTTTATGCAAATCATAGAACCACTGTGCAATACTTGCTACACAGTGGAACTCAATAAATTACATTCTCTTGGCTCAAAAAGGAGAAGAAAAGACTGACCTCATCTGCTTTAGCACACTGAGTCTAAACTTTTCATGAAAGAGGTGAATAAAATGCTTTAGAGTAAATTAGCTGTGTTAATGCTGTATTAGAAGAAACTGAAAAGTCAAGAGCAAGGACAGAAAGGAAACTTCTCAAGCTCAACATAGGAAAACAAGTATTCAGCAGACAAGCAGAGCAGAGACCAGCAGTACTCAATCCTGGAGAAATGTCATGATAAACAGAAGGGTGAGTACAGGCAGAGATTTTAAAATACCAGTTTCCAGACACTGCATGGTCTGGAACAGGTTCAGGATCAAAAGACAAACTGAGCAATATGTAGATACAATGGGCAATTCTGTAAATTTGTGATGCAACCTATGCTAGGGATAGTCTGAAGTGACAAAGATGTCTCTTAAACAGCCATTCTGACTTTGTTGAGGAATTCTTCATTTCTTCTCAGGGATCAGAAGTCTTTTAACTTTCAAACTCAACTTCCTAATTCTGTGCCTTTTCCTTACTTTCAGTATTAAGAATTCAGAGTAGTCTGCTAAAAAGACACTAATATACATGACAGGTTGCAACTGAATAACAGTAATTGTCCTTTCATCTTTCATACACTGTCATGTTAACACAAATCCATTGGAATTTTAGCAACTCTTGTTTTGAGAAGATATTATCAGGCTCTTAGAAAAAATCAGAATCTTAAAATTGCTAGATTGCGCATCTAATCACAGCTGCCTTTCTCTTCCTAAAAATTTTAACATACTGATTTCAAAACATTACAGCAAGCTCTGTATATTTTCTATATAAGATAAAGTTTAACATAGTTATACTAGAGATGTAGTATAGACATTAATTCAAATTGCATCACTAGCCCCACCCATGTTATCCAATATACTTTGGTTGCCATGGATATGTTCACCAAAACCTGAAGTGTATAGGGGACAAATTTGGTGGTGAAGTTTACAAAGAATGTAGTGGTGTTCCTGTAGAGTGTGGGTTGCATGGAGAGGAAAAAAAAAACCCCAACAACAACAAAAAAACAACTGAAAAACAAACAACTGTCAACCAAGTTAAAGTAGTTAATAGTGCGGGGAATTTGTACACAAATGCAAAGAAAAGAATAGGTTAAGCATGTGGAAAATATTTCAAGAGCTTGTAAGAAAGGGGCTTGTCATTACATTTTTAGATCAAACTTGTTTCAGGTAACTGGGATGTGGAGAGCAAAAAGCTGAACACTATGGCTTATGTTCTATGGGTTTTATAATGCTCATGGCAGAATGAGGATAAGAAGTGTTAAACACCTTTTTGAGGTTCATTAAACGCAGAAGCAAACCTGAGGAGCTGATGACTGCAAACCCCATTTATTGCAAATATATACTACTACAACCATTAGGTTACTAGATAACAACAACAACAAAAAAATTCTGATCTGTATATGGGCTGCTAAAACATTTGTTTTTCTTTGCTACTTATTTTTCATTTGTAATACTATGCATTAGGGAGTTAAAAATAAATGTTTTAAGAAGGGTAAGAAAGCATGCTGGGTGCAACTTAAACTTTTCAAATGGAACTCAAGCATTAGGTAGTCCATATGTAATATTTTTTAAAAGGGGAATGAAGTAGTAACTCCTTGCTTCAAAACTATAAGTCCCCAAAAGTCAAGAGACTTCTGGATAGATCTAAGGCAACGTGAGTAGACTTGTTTGGCCAAGTACCTTCTCTCTCTCTCTCTCTCTCTCTTTCTCTAGTATATATGCTGAAGAGGAAGAGAACACAGGGAACCCATCATAATTTTTTTTTTTTAGCTCCAGTATCACAGATACATTTCTAATATATATACTTGATTGCTTACTAAATAAATGGAAATTAACACCCAGATGTAGAGTTCCAGCTCACACAGTCCCCATCAAAGAAAAATAAGCAGGCAGCAAGCAACCAGAGGTGTCCAAAGGTATTTCTGTAAAAAAAAAGACAAGGCAGAGATAAAGATACCCTGAAGGACAGCAGTAGAATCGGTTTTATACTGAAAATCTGATGGGTAGGATAGAAAAAAATAGCCTTTAGTTATGGAAATACTTCTGCAAAATATTCAGTAAAGAATAATCTGCCTTCTGTCTCTTAGCACTACGTGAACAAAGAAAACTTCCTACTCTACTATGTAGTAGTCTCCAAATTACGTTATGTTCTGCTAACATTTCCTTTAGGTTATGTAAGCTTTTGATAAATACAGAACACTGTAGGATTTATATGAAAATTCCTGCTTACAATGTTTTATTTTGTACCTGGCTGACAACTTTTCTGAAAAGCGTTTTTTAGCAAACAGCAAAACCTAATCTGAACAGTAAGTGCTGTCATTCATAACTGGTGGCAAGCTAGTTATTTACAAGGAGTGGATAATTTAGCCCAGTGCATATGTACAGCAAGAAAACTAGTTTCTCATGACATTTTGTATCTAATTTTCTCTTGAAGTCCAGTTTATATGCTGGTGATGCCCTGGTACCTAGGTTGCCTTTATTTGGCCATTGTCCACTTGAATTATTACCTTGAACTCAAGCTATTGTGGCATTAGGATATTTTGATCGAAATAAAACTGACAAGATTGTAACCTATGTATAAAACGTTATCATACAATATTTTGCTAATATTCTTTCAGCTTGCTGTGTATGAGCACTTGTTTTAGAGATGGTTGAAACACAGCCTCTTAGGGAAAAAAAAAAAAGTGAGATTTGGAACTGCATTTTGTCTTAAAACTGTTCATAGTGGTCATAGAATCCTGGCTTGAGGGTTTGGGCTCCATGACGGGTGTTGGAGGTGGTACCTTGTTGGGTAGCCATATCTTTTTTCTGGTTCCCCTAATGTAACAGACCATATGTATACCATTCATAGGTTTTTCATTCATTTTTAGGCAGCAGAAACATAATTCACGAAACTATAATGTAAATGTACTGTTTAGTTAGTATGGAAATCATAGTTTTTAGCTGAATGCAATCTGAATATAAAATATGACCCATGCATCATTGCAATTTACAGTCCAATTTCTTCAGATTACTACGGCAAAGAAAATATATATAGTGTTTAAATGGACAGATAGATATTCCTGCTGGGGCAGGTTAAGATGCTAAAGCAAAATGTGCAGAAGAGGTTTCTGCTGAAATTGATAAACAGGTTATATTTTCCAAAGCGCTCTTATTCCAGTATTTACTTACTAAACAAAGTATTTATGTTCTTGAATCTCTTAATCTTACTCCTTAAAGGAATAATAACTACTAGGATGAAAGCGTGCTGCAAGGCAGTTGTAACACAGCTCTTCTCTGGTGAGGCAATATGATCTGTTGACAAGAGAAGTCTACTCATTAGTTTGCATCTCCCTTCATTGTCAAAGTGAGATATTTGGAACTTTGATTCCCTCTTCTCTGTTTTGTCTTAGCTCTGATATTGTAGCATGATGAAATTGCAGGTGCATTGCTCCTGTTCCACCAGAACCTGGGAATGCTAATGGTGTCCAGGGCATTCCTTTGCTGAATGTACATCCATGTGACACGCCTCCACACACGGGAGTCTGGCCACTGTCTTTAGACTGGCTCAGGCTCACGAAATAACTTTCATTGTGTTGCAAATGACCGTTTTCCTAGCTCAGTCTTAAGTGGTTCATGCTTCACCGCTGTAAAATCAGTCTGGATAAGCTGTTGTGAGATTTCCTGTATTTGGCTCTGTTGCGAAGGCCTACAGTATCCACGAGAGGAAATATTGTTTTGATTGAAAACAATTGCAAACACCAGGAGAGCTGTAACTAAAGATTAAGGAAACTGTAAACGTTTTGCAGTATAATCTCATGACACTTGGAAAGACTGTGTCCTTAGGCACAACTGCTGTTGATATCATGAAAGTGGAGCAGATACCGACTACCAAGCTCAGTAAGGAGCTCAGAATTAACCTGAATAACAGTAGTGCATCTGACTTGCTGTCTTGAGAATAGTTTGTGTCTGTATTTGTTCAAACATGCACATGAATGCTTGGACACATTAACAAGTTCAGGTTTCTACGCATTTTTAAAACAACCTAATTTTGGTTCCAGTAGAAGGTAATACAGTTCTTTTTGGAATATTTATTCTGACCTGGCTTCAGCAAAGAATATCCATATTAAGATCACATTTAATATTATTTAAATCAATTTGTACTAAAGTTTCTGTCAAAAATAAGCATGTGTTTAGAGATTGCCAGTTTAGTGCATTTTATGTTGAAGAGTCACGGAACACCTCTCTCCTTTCTCCTATGTGGAATTTTTCTCTATTCGGGGGCAGGGGGAAGTATAAAGTTTGGCTATTGATTTGTTGCCCAGGAATTTGTGAGAAAATTATATTCTGTAGTTTTAGAACTTTCCTGAGATGATTTTTGTACGGGTCATTTTTGAATTTGGAGGCAGAAGCAAGTTTGGTGGTAACTGCACCTAATGCTGGCTTGAGAACTGAAATGTATACAATTTGCACACTTCAGCGATCTTCTCCCATCTTAAAAACAAGACTGTTAGCTGTCATAATGCTGTTCTTTAAAACACATGTAAACAAGAATTAAGACACGAAGCAGTAAATTGTCTTCCCAGTGGAACATCATTGAGTGTGAGAGAGAAGATGTATTGTAATTGTTGTTTTTTTCACTGTGGTTAATGGATAGGGGTTTTTTAAATGTGTTTTTGTCAGCATAGTCTGATTAGTATATTGGGTTTTTGCATCTTCTGGAAACAGTCTTTGCAGGGCCCAACGTAATCCCTAATTGGATATTTGTTAACATTAAAAAGGATACAGTCTGGTACCATTCAATATGATGATTATTCATACATAAATTTAGAAGATGTTATCATTGTAATATTTAAGCACTGCATAGATAATTAAAATGTTTATTCTGGAGCAGGAAAGTGGTTTAGTGGTTTCTATTTCAGATCACATTGTTACATTAAGCCACTAGGAAAAAAAATAATGCCAGTGCTCACAGAATACTAGGACTACAAGCAATGTCTCTGAATAATATATCTACACAAAATACACTGTTAAATCAGTGCACGATCTTCTGCTGAGAGACTGCTAAATTTGTGCAGCAAACAGCTTCAGCTCTTCAGAGTTCTTAAAAGGTGGCGATAACGATCATATGATGGTAGAAAAATAGAGCTGAAGACCACCTAAAGAAGTCATCTCATCTGTACTTTCTCCCAGGGTAGATTCAACCATATGTAAATTTCTGTTAAGAATTATTCTTGGAGGCCTCTACAGGTAGCATTCTGTTCTAGTTTTTAACTAAGTGCCTTTAAGAACTAAGTTCTAATGAACAAATTAAATTTTCCTCCTTTCGATTTTATTCCTTCTTTCCTCCCCATTAGATATGTTAGATGGAGATATTTATTAGGTTGCGTATTCATTCTCCTTCCTGCAATCCACATGTTTGAAGACTGTTACCATATCATCCTACGGGAGTTTTTTAGATGCCTGATGCATCCTTTCTAGAAATTTTTCTGGAAGTTTTTATAGTGATTTTTTTTAGAAAGTTAATACTGTCAATACAGCCTTTACAGATACCCTAAATGTGTTATTTCACATGATTTTTTAACATATATAATACTTTATTCCCATTTTTTTTCCATTTCCTTTCTGTGAAGTCAATAATGATGTAATTAGAAACAGATTGAATAAATGAGACCCATGTATAAAGTGACTGTTAAAGTGTTTCTAGTATACCTACTGTGCTTCCTGACTGTAGCTGGCTGTGACAGTCATGGTTCTATGTCGTCCTCCCCTTGATACCTTCCTCTTTTTAGGGATATTTGTGATTCTCCTTTTGTGTTTACGTGCCACACCTGTTGAGATGTTGCTTTGACGACGAGTGACAGTCTATGTGGCAAGTTGAGGATCTTAATCCTTGTTGGAACAATCTTTTAGATAAGATGACTTGCTTTCTTGGAGTATAATGCATAAAATGACCCAATGAGTCAAGTAATTGTTTTTAACTGGAAGAGAGGAAAAAACAGGATACTTTCCGGCTTTAAGCTTAGTTACAGGAGAGAGAAAGAAAAGAGAAATTTTCCACTTCCAAACTTCATATTGTTGGAGGGTCAGAAGGTAAATGTTTCCCTCTGTATCAGGCTTGGCTCTGTGCTGTAGTTGGAGATCAGTTATTGCCATGTGGCAAGACTTTTCCAGCCCACCTGTAACTTAGCTTTTTGAGAATTTTACAGGCCCGTGAGGACTCTGGTAGATGGTTATGTGGCATTTTAAGTTAATTTTGAATTTTATGCTGCTTTCCCAATTACAAGTCTCAAGGTCTACATGCCTCATAAGGTTTTCTAGTCCTTCCTCATCTTTATCATGTTTCTTGATATTTTGGCAGTGGGGGTGTGTGTGTGTGAGTGTCAGTTCACTGTTGGTCCAGACAATCCCTGTTTTCTTTTCCTGCAGAACGTGGTTGTCAAAACGTCTGTTAATTCTCTTAAATACCTGATATTAGTCCTATTAGAGATACATATATTCTAAGCAGAATGAAACCACTTTCCATTCTGCTTAGAATCCCATATGCCTCCATTTGTCTTAAGAAGACTGAAAAGAGAGTTAGAATATAGGTGTTTTGGTTTTTTTTTCCCTCTCCCATGATTGTTTGTCCACATTAAACATCACAACTTTTCACAGAATGGGTCTTGCAGAAGAGTGTACACTAAAAAAAATACATCAAGCCTTTGGAAAGAAATGAAGTATAAAATCTCCTATGGAATTCCCCCCAAAAGTAGAATTTGCAATTTACATGCTTTATTTGATTTTATTTATAACTATCTTCCTAAGTAAATTGCCATTTTAATAGCTTTGCCAACTTCCAATTTTAGCCCTTGGATTGAGTTATGTAATCGTGTCCTAGATTAAAGAAATGTTTCTATGGTATATAAAATTGGGGAGGGCAGGGGTCTGTTTGCAGAAAATGTCTGTTCTATTGGGTGAGGAGGATTAGTTTGATGGGTGGGGGAGCATTGGTTTGTAACTGAGCTACTGCCCCATGGAAAAGTGAACGCAAACAAAAGATGACTGTGCACTTTTGTGTGTGCTATCAGCCACCTTCTGGAATGATGATCTCAAGTTTAAATAAGATGACTCTAGAGGGAAGAGCATAAAGAGGTGCATCGTGAGCAACAACACCTTGTATCTAAGGGCTGTCATGATTTGTTTCCTCTGTAAATAGACACAACAGGGAGATTGTGTAACATGCATTCATCAGTGAGTTGTGTATTACGCTAGAGAATTCTAAGGTTTGGTAACGTTAGAGGGAAAGAGTTACAGATTTTTATATAAGGATTATGTAAGTAATAGCATAAAAAGGAGAAGAATGTTGATAGGGCTCATGGTGAGAGGAAACCTAGGATGTGGTTTGACTTCTGCTTTAAAAAAAAAACCAACAAACTACACTCATGTCATTGTTTTTGTTTTGTTGCTCATCTTTTAATTTAAGAGCAGAGATCAGAGTTTNGGAGCCTCTCTGCATCCCATTCCTTGGCATCAGCTATAAACATGGGTCTGATCACTCTGAGAGTGAACAGTTTTCTGCACAACATGCTGTTAATTTCAGCAGTTAGAGGAGGCCTAGCTAAAAAGTAAAGTTACTGAACAAAATTGGTCCTGTTTTACCTCAAACCAGGACAATCTGGAAAGATCTATGTCTTTCATACTGAATTTAATGCACCATTAGAGCACCATATATTTACCCGTTCTAGCGAACAATTGTTGTATTCAATCCTTTTAACCCTATCACACAGCAATTATCAAATTGTGACTGTGGCTTTCCTGGGAAGGCTGTCATCTCTACCAAGTGAGATCCAAGCAGAGTCAAAGGATGTCAACAGTATGTAGTCTTTGTTGATTTTCTTGAGACTCAGTGCAAGCATAACCTTGTAATGAGGATTCAGCCATGAATAGAAAGTGGGAATCTTGAAAAGTTCAAACTTGTGTAACTTTACATATGTGAGAAACTTGGTCTTGAGCTGTTCTTCAGTTTTTATATTCCTAAGGATCTGCCTGAGTCCCTTCTTAAGGTCCTTGCTCTTTCCATGTTTCTTTTCAATGTTTACCATGCTTTAAGTCTTTTGTGGTGTTCTGATTAATGGTTCCATGTCCTCACTGCCTTCTTCAATTCTTCTATTACAGTAGAAACTTCCTCATGCAACTAGGGAAGGAAATTGGTAGACACTTGAAAAAATTTTAAGGAGCAGATTCATCAAATCCCTGGTTTCTGGTTTATCTAGAGAGCTTGGAAATGTATGCGTTATCTTAGATTACTCATCATGCAACAACTGTGTACAGGAGATGGGTGTAAAATGCATTGATATGCCCGTGGAGAGGTTCTTACCAACGTGACAGTAGAAGTTAAGCACACATGGATACCAAAATTGTGCTACTGTCTCTCAAGTGCTCAGGTAATTCATGGGAATGGATGCAGGCAGGTAAGTGTGCGACATGCATAATACACAGGATATGAAGAAACCATTCAATGCTATTAAATTACATTTACTAAAAGTAATACAGGATCCTTCCTGTCTTCTACACAGTTATCTAGGGATGTGCGTGTCATTAAATATTTAAGTCTGGCAAAACAACCATTCTCCCTAAACTACTCTGTGTTTAGTAGGTTTGGCTAGATGGGAGCATTTCCACTTATTTTCTTTCTTTTCATTGTTGTGTTGCTTTTTTCCACAGCATAATTAAGCTTAAGTGTACTATCGTATTATATTAGTGCTTTTATCTCTTCTCTTATGGACTTACTAAAGCTCTCAGACTACGAAGGAGTTTTTAGTTTTAGTGCAATATATTGCTAATTAGAATATTGTCATCTCTGAATAGAGAAGTGCTTTTAGTTTTGGCTTTTGATAATAGTCAAATGATATACAGGTATGCCTCTGATTAATGCCACTTAGTTTTTCAAATACATCACTAAAAGCCTGGGTAAATTTATATTTACATGTTTACATTGAATATGTAGTTACATATCAAATTTACATGTTACATTATATTTACAATTATTAACATCATTTCAAGAATGTATATTTCAAGTATTCAAAAGGATATTGATACTTTTGAATTAGTAGGTAACGTTGCAGGTAGATTTCATCACTGGGAGAAATTGATGATTGATGTTTCTTTGAAAAAATCTTAAATAAAAAGGCTTGTTTTCCTTAACACCAGGACTTGTCTATCTTGACTTCTAACCAAGATTTAAGTGAAAGCTCCTTTCTCATTTTTCTGAATGCTGTGCTTCCAGGTCTCGACTCCTCTATTTGTCTCAAATACAGAGACCAGGGGGTTGTGCCAACTGTAGTTCTAGCTTAGGTATTTGTTAGACTAGTACCTGGAAAACTCTGCAGTTCTCATGTGTGCTGCCCAGGCTTGTTGGTCTAGTCCCTCTGTTTGTAGGGGCCTTCAACTGCTTTCCCACTTAACTTGAAGGGGAGAATTGCTGAGGTGGTACTCAATTTCCATGATCTAACCCAGACCATAAAAAGAAAAGGAGTTTTTTAGTACTATTTTCCACCTTTAAATAGAATTAAATATTCAATAACAGAATCAAAATATTACTAAACCCTGTTTTATTTCTGGATTGGCTTTTATTTCATGTCAGCTGTCAAGGAAAACCTTTCCTGCTGCTGTACTCTGTGCAATGTTTTGCTTTGAGAGTTGGAGTGAATAACAAAAAGATACTCCATAAATCTATCACCAATGTAGGTAAAGTACCTATGGTTTGTACTGGTTTTGTGTGTATTGCTTCTTATAAATTTCCACTAAGTGCCTCTTGTGGCCTGAAAAATGCAATCTGTACTCTCTGAAGTATCTTACAGAAAAGTTCAAACTGTTTATTTAAAGCATTTCAACATAGTTTGCAAGGAACTTTCCAGAGGTCTTCTCTTTCATCTTCCGGTCAAGCTGTTCATACTTCTGCAAAATGGTAAAAAAAAATATTCTGTTGGTTTTTTTCATTGGAAAAGTAAAAAAAAAAAAAAAAAAAAAAAAAGAGAGAGAGAGAGAAAAAATATTATTTTAATTATTCAAGCTATAGTTTGTGTCACCTACGTCTTTTCTTCTCTGGAACGGAGCTGTAAAAGTAGTCAGAAATTTTAGCCTGTCTTTCAGACAAACTGTCTTATTCAACAAAAGACATTTTAGGGATGGTTGTAGGTAATCAGAGGAATAGTTTTCATGAGTAAATACATACATACACACACGTGTGCATATGTACACATTCACATATTCTAACTGTACGGTGCTCCGATTAAAAGTGAACTAGGAGTGAAAAGGAATAAAAATCACAGAATGTAGTGTTGCTGCATTTAGAAGAGGATTGTGAAAATGAAAATCTGAACAAAATAAGTAATGTCTTACATAATTTTTCCATTAACCAATGTAGTCAGTTATTAAATCTCCTAATAACCTAAAAAATGAAAGCAGCTTAATGCATCTTTTATTAATTCTTGTAAAAGAAACATTTATTTTCTATAACCTTTTGGAAAGGTAATTAGATGTGATAATCCATCATTCAAGTGCATATTTATTGTCTTCTGTTGAGCAACATGGTGTTTTGCCAGTACCTCCTGCAAATATAAGAGTAATACTGGACTTTTAACAGTTTTAATACTCATTGCATAAGGTATAGTTAATTTTCTTCCATCAGTTTTGGCCTATGAAGAAGATTCTTGTACAACAATGAGGTGAACAATAATGAGGTTAACACATAGATTGCATTGTGAATTGAATTGACTTTGGTTGACAGTGGTGAAGAGATCTGCAGATAGTTTTCCACTGGCTGAACTGATCCATTGTGTTTATTGACTGACTGTAAATACCGTCTGTGAGCTGGAAATTATGACTTCAGCTTCTGAAAGAATCTTGGATCCCTTATTGCTTGAGTTAAAAGACTTTATTTTGTAGGCTAGATTTATAATTTTATATTTTGCAGGCAGTAAAAGACTCATAAAAGCCTTTTGTGGTCTAGCCACAAGAGGACAAAAAGCCACAGTGGTATCAATGTGGGTTACAGAGGAACTGAGGTTTAGTTAGAGGACTTGTGATTATGGTTTTTGAAGAGTAATTACTTGAACTAGCCTATTTGATTATGCTGATGAATTTGTGCTTTGATATTATGGATGTTAATATCCTTTAGCTCTCTGTGGAAGTGACCTAAAATAATTCTGGTCCCTTTTAATGACTATGACTTCATCAAGCTATTATGCTCCCTAGAAATTACAACTATCAACCTCAAAGGAGCAACTCTGAAAAGAGTATTTTTTCCTGCAACCTAGTCATGGGTTTCAGTGCCGAGGAGATGAGAATAGGTATAGCCATCACTGCTTTTGAACAAAAGTGCAAACCGCCTGATATGATTCATCTTTCTTGCAGTTAACAAAGGATAGGAGAGAAAAGGGAAAGGAAAAGAGAGAAACAAAAAACCAAATTATAATCTGTGCATTGAGAAAGTGATTTGCTTTCTTTTTATTTTCAAAGCATTATCACAGTCATAGGCTCTACTATTTGAACTGAGATAAAATAACAATACGCGGAACCTATTTAGTTAACTTCAATGGATTTTGATTTTTCATATCCAATCTCAGTAGTAGAGACCAGAATTTTATCAAAATGGTTTTTTGTAGGAAGATTAATCCTACACTTTAATTCCAGTAGGCCTAACCTTTGTGCTGAGATTTTAAAAATCTCATCTTTCTTTACTCTGGGCAAAACGATGTACACTAAACGATGTCCACTACCTACCATTTAAATGCCTGCTTATTTGATAAAAAGTTCTTTATCTTACTTGACTCAGTGCTGAACTTTTGTCCTCACTACAGAAGTGCATGTACCTTTAACGTGTAAATGTTCTTTCAAGGTATCAATGGAGATAATGCAAGTGCCCTCCAGCAGGTCATGCAGATTTTCTCTCTGAGTTACAAAAGGCTGGTGCAGAGTAGCTTGCGTGAACTATCATAGAATGGTTAGAGTTGGAGGAGACTTCAAAGACCATCTAGCTCCAAGCCCCCTGCCATGGGCAGGGACATTTTCCACTAGACCAAGTTGCTCAAAGCCCCATCCAACCTGGCCTTGAACTGTTCCAGGAATGGGGCATCCACAACTTCTCCAGGCCACCTGTTCCACTGTTTCTTCTCACTCAGAGTAAAGAATTTCTTCCTAATAGCTAATCTAAATCTACCCTCTTTTAGTTTAAAACTGTTACCCCTAGTCCTATCGGTACACTCCCTGTAATAGTGACCCTGGTAAGTCACTGTACAGAGTGCGTCGGAACTGCAGGAGGATATTAATAAAAAGCTGCAAAAATTCTAAGGTGCCACTGTACCAAAACTTACTGTCTGACTTCTGAATCCCCACAGCAGGTGATGAATCAGAAGAAATGCTTAATAACGATACAAACTTGAAAGAAACACCAAGAGCTCTGCTCTGTGTCTGGCAACTTATCCTTTGGTTTTGTTGGGCTACCTGGTTTCTCCTAGAGCTTCTACTATAAGCAAAGTATACAGATCTTGCTCTGAACATCTGAACTGGCTTGCTTGATATATATTTTTCCCACCTTTGGTTGTCATTAAAGTTGAACATACAATGGGTATGAGGTGGGGAAGAGTTTGCTCTGCATTTGAGGGTAGGCTGTTTGCTCTTCTTCCTTTGGCAGGTTGGTAGTGCTCACTCAACTGTGATACACACAAGGGGAGGAGAACAGGTATGTTTTTTGACGACAATGTCCACGCACAGCTGAATTTGCTGTTCCCTCTAGTCATGCCTCTTTTTTCAGTATTCTAATGGTGTCAGTATATTCATATTTATTGCATTTTAAAATACAATGAACACAAACTTGATGACTTTTACATTGTACTGTAGGTTTGACTGAGATTAACCCCAAGATCTCTATTATCCTATTACTATAACCGGCTACTTGTATCTTTTGCATTCTTATTCTTCATTAATTGCAAAGACAAGCTAGGAGAGGATAATTAAGCAAGCTAGGCTTGCAGAGAATACAATGGCAACGATAGAATGGTTCTAAACTTCTAGTAAGAACGGCAAAAAGTAAGAAATATTTAGAAGGTTGGATGTCAACAAGGGCAAATCCAGTGACAAAAGGAATGCAATTTGAAGATAAATAAGGTAAATATGGATTTTACTTGCATTATTATGTTATATAATCTTCTGAAACATACCTCTTGGTGGTTGCTTGATTAATGGATGTGAGAGAGGCAGTTTTCATATTAAGATATCAGTTCTGCACAAATATTTTTCAATACTTTTGGTTTTGTTCTCAGATGGTAGAGGTGGCCCATTTCAGAATATGTTTACCAGATAAACATTTCCTTCAAGGTATTTAAAACAATGAAAAAAAAAAATACTTTGAAACATTTGCCAAAGTAGAACTATCTGGGATTGTTAATTTGCATGTAAGATGTATGCATAGCAATTTTGCAAGGCAAGTTTTGAAGAACTCTTATTTGTGATGTTACTGTGGATTGCTAAGGATGTATGTTCAATTATAAGAAAAAACCAAGTCAAGCTTCTCAATATGAAGGGTCAGATTCTGAAACATTTTCCTGACGAAAAATGTTTTAATTCCAATCTAATCTTTTCAAGTTAATAGGTTTACTCACACAGTGGAATGCAGTTGAAGGTGAGTAAGGGTATGAAAATTTACTCCACCTTGCTGTGAGTTGTAGATCCTATTCAACATGTAGTCTTCATGGGTACTGTAGCACTTCCTAAAATAAAACTATACACATATTTAAAAAAAATCAAACCCACTAAATACACATGCATGTAAAAATGTATGTTAGTCTTGTAAGTCTGCCTGTGTTGAAGAAATGAATCTGAAGCACCAACAGAGGCACAGTCACGAGCTCGTGTGAACGGCTGGACCATCTGGCCTCCAGGAAGGTTTCCTGCTCATTTCAGCTGAGAGGAGATGGGCCATGTTTGTATATATAGTGAAAGCAGCAGGATTTGCAGACCAGAGCCTGCACAGGAGACAATGGAATATTGCTTTGTATTCCCTACACGTCTAAGCTGCAAAGTATTAGCATTATTCTTAAGTTAGTAAAGGTTTGCTTGCTCTGTTAGACAGCAAAGCTACTGCTTTACTCTTAACTGTGTATGAAAATAAGAACTTGAAAGTGTCTTAACCAGATTCTGACTAGCTGTCATGGTGTCAGCTGTGATGTGGTTAACTTTTGTACTAGCAGCTGAAATAGTGTTATGTTTTGGATCTGGGATGAGAAATACTGTTGATAGTGCATTGGTGTTTTTGGTTGCTGCTAAGCTCTCAAGTCCTTCTCTGCTCCTCGCACCACCCCACCAGCGAGGGCTGGGAGTGCACAAGAAGTTGGGAGGAGACACAGCCGGGACAGCTGACCAAAGGGATATTCCATACCACGTGACGTCACGCTCAGTGTATAAAGCTGGGGGAAGAAAAAAGGAGGGGACGTGGAGTGATGGCTTTTGTCTTCCCAAGTAGTGGTTACGCATGATGGAGCCCTGCTTTCTTGGGGATGGCTGAACACCTGCCTGCCGATGGGAAGCAGTGAATGAATTCCTTGGTTTGCTTTGCTTATTTGTGTGGCTTTTGTCCTACTTATTAAACTGTCTTTGTCTCAACCCACGAGTTTTTTCTCACTTTTACTCTTCTGATTCTCTCCCCCATTGCAACTGGGGGGGAGTGAGCGAGTGGCTGCATGGTCCTGGCTGCTGGCTGGGGTTAAATCACGACACTAGCTCAGTTTTCATTACACCACTTGGAAGAACCCTCTTCAAAAGAAAAAGACAAAGGCAACAAGGATGGTTGGAGCTGTGATATAGCTGATTCATGAGGAAAGGCTAAACACTTTTGGCATTCTGAGTTTGGAAAGGGTATGTTTAAGAAGCAGTGTGACAGAGGCATGTTAGACTGCAAATGCCACAGAGGTGATGATTAGGAAGGCAGCTTGCCGGGTTTTAGCATTTCGGAAGATAACTATTATACCCAGTGAAATTGTGTACAATGTTTGTTTTGATGGTCACTGAATATTTATGCAAAACCTCTGTATTCTCAAATTCAAAATTGGTGCTGCAGGCAACAAATATTTAGACTCTCTTGTAAGTTAAAAAACTAGAAACCCAATGCCACCCTTATTGCATTTGTATGTATACATAGATACGTTAAAGAATATTTATCAAAATTCTAGCTGATGAAGTCACAAAACAAAGCCAGATGACAGGCATTCTGAATCCAAATCACTGCTTGTTCTGGAGACTTCTTCCTATTTTTCTATCTGTTTAACCCTACTCTTCATGCCTCCCATCAATTCCTGATTTAGAGAGATTTTTTTTTTTTTCCCATTTTAGTAATTCGAGCTGTGGCACAGCATAAGTTTCAAAATGGAAAGAACTCAATTAGGAAAAACATCTTATTCATGATCCACCAAATAATAAGTGTTCTTTTTTGCCTTAAATTTCTACTGCAAAATCTCACTGGCCTTGTATGGTTTACATGGGTGAGACTTGAAGGCATCATTTGGCACTTAATTGGACTGTGTGTTTGGGAACGCATTTCCTGTAATGCACTTAACATGCTTTAAATCTAGTTTCACTGAGGCACCTTTGGGACTTTATGAAGAATAACAGGGATGTCTGAAAGCAGATTTGTTAATTTCTGTGTGCAACTGAGGTGGAATTAAACGGCAAAGCAATTTAAAAGTGCTTGCTATTGTAAAGAGTAAAGTTTTCTTTTCAGTTTTAAATATTTCGATATGCACGCATTTGTTCTCAGCAGTGCAGTAGAGCTTTAATTACTTTGAATAAAAATACCTGCAATCAAAGTTTGGTTTCAGTGCAGCTGAGTTTGAACACAGTGGAAAGAGCATGTTTATAAATCTCTACCTGATTCCATATAAGCTTTATTCAGTGTTAATGCCAGGTTTTCCCGATGCTTTCATGCATGAAAATTTCAGGGTTTTTTTACTGGCATTGCCTTGTATAACAGAGATGTACCCTTACCAACAGGGTTTCTCAGGGAGCTGAACTATGCGGTATGACATACAACAGTCCTGTGATAATTATTTAACATCTGTATTGCACTATTGATTAGGAGTTAACTAGGTCAGGCCCTATTGTACTAGGCACTGTAGAAGCACATAAAACGTGACAGCCCTCGCTTCAAAGAGCTTATAGTCTAAAAGGCAGCACATACCAAGTGGGTAATGGAGATAAGTAGTGAGAGGAGATGAAGAAAACACAAAATCAATGACTGTGTGAAATTCTTAGCTTTTTAAAGATCTTTTTTATCAAAAAATAGAAATAAAAGTGTTTCATGCGTGTGGTCTAAGGGTAGAGAGGACCATTTTGTTGTCTGCTCTGACCTCATGTTTAAAACATGTCATAGAACTTGCCTTCATAATTTCTACATCAAGTCCATGAAATCTGACCCTGCAAGAATGTTTCTTTATTAAAAAAAAACAAACAAACAAACCCACAACCACAAACTATTAAAAATAAAAAACAACCAAACTCAAAACTTAAATCTTTCCCAGGGCAGGACTGTTTAACATAGCCGCTTCTCTGGCTAGGCTTTTCAATCTCGAATGTTCATTCTTATTGTAACAATAAGTCAGGCAGAGATGTGATGTACACAAGGGTACTAATGAATGCTGTGATAACTCGAAATGCAGGTAAAGAATGAGTTATGAAAGTTGATACTTGTGTTTTCCTTACAAAACTTTGCATTAAAGAAATTTCTTGACTGAAAAAGCAATTATAGAATAAATCAAATCTTATAGAAGTTTTCTTTTTATTTATTTGTGAAAAAGAGTTTGTGAAACAGTTCAGCTTAAGTAACTTCCTCTCTCTTGAGTTTTTGTGTGTTTGCTATGGAAAATAGATGCTAGGCAGATCTAAATAAACCGACAATGATGTGCTGGCGAGGAGGGGGAAGTAAATGTGTCATAATTGTGCAATTAGACCTGATTTAGTCCCGATGATATAAGAAAGGGAAATATGTATTCCATAGCGGTCATTACGGAAGCAATAATCTCGTAGCAGTGGAATTTGGGGTAGGCTATCTGATCACTTTCTGTTCCCTCTGAAACCGAAATAGTAACACTCTGATGAACGTTGTAGTCTGCAGTCCATATGTGATTCTATGCCTTTGCCAACTTATTTTCTGGGTTTACTGCCTATTTTTCCCTCTTGACAGTGTTTTTGAATCCCTGAAAAAGGTAAAAGAAAATTGTCGATTTAGACAAAAAAATTCAACATATTTACTATCAGAAAATGTCTTTCACAGAAAATTGACAGAAAACTTTTGGAATGTTTTACCTCAAGAAAGAGCGTTTTGCTAGATAACGTTGGAGGGGTTTATTTCAACTTTCATTTGCGTTCTTGCTCTTTTATTCAGGACTAAGGGAAATTTCCAAGCCATATGCATTCCTCGGCTACAAGAAATGTTGAGGTTTGATCAGTTCTAAGAATGTAAACAAATTTAAAGTGATGTCCAGGGTGTAAATGGACAACAACAAAACTTCACTTTTTTTTTTCATGGCTTTTATTTATTTTACTCTATGATATTCTGTACAGAACATGTGATATGTGGACTGCCTTTTGAAAATGCGTTAGGAAGAAACACTCCACTGCACATATAGAAACATTGATAGAATACAGCTTTGAATATATTTTATATTTTTCTTCTGTGAACTGAAATTTACAACAAAGGAGAAAATTCTGTCAAAAGATTATAAACCCAGATGAGAAAAGAATATGGGAGATGGGAGGAAATGCAAAAAGAATAAAACCATAGGGAGAATATCCGAGTTAGGTGGAGATATTAGTAATATACAGAAGCCAACAAATTGTTGTTGTGCTCCCTCCTCCCCCATAAAAAAAAAGCAGCTACTTTTATGAAGGACCAGATCTTTCTTTCCTAGTTATTTAAGATATTATGCCATTACCTTTTTTTTTCAGTTGGTTCTTATAAATTCTACAGTGTTTTTGAGTTGATAAAGCTTGCATTATTTTCAAATTCTTTTGTATAGGCTTTCATGAAAAAAAGGGTTTTCTTTTATAAATATTTACAAGACTTTTTTATTATTGTGAAAATATATATACTTCTGCTGAAGAGGTTTGTATAACCATCTTAGACTCTTTTTACTACCTTTGGGAGCCTATGCTACCACGTGTTTTCTTGAAAGCAGGATTATTTATTGAATCAATTTTAAACCAGCTGATTGTCCCCTTCACTTAATTCTGGTTTTCCCTTTATGTTAATATGATCACAGGGTTTAGCCTAAGATAATCAATCAAAGAATAATAGTAAAATTGTATGAAACTCCACCAACTTCAACCAAGTCTGCCTCGGGTGGCCAGGAGATGCTGATAGGAGGAAGCTACATTCTCCCGCCTACTTCTGTTGTTCACCCTCAACAAGTACTCCCCTAAATTAAGTAAATGTAGGCTAGAGTTATGCTTTTCAACTATCTCGGGAATTAAGTCCTGAAACAGTCAAAGAAGTCGTACCTGCGTGAGGATACATAATGGGTTACAAAATGAAGGTCTAGAAATTTACTATGTGATTGCTTATGACATTGGCAATTGAAGGAGGCTCCTTCCTCATGCTGCTATAAAGGAAAAGCTTAAGGCAATCTCAAGCATTTGCCTGCTTTTAACTACATGAAACAGTTTCGTTACAGTCAGCTGGTGAGTGTGGGCCTACGTAATCAAGAGTGATGAACAGGAAGTGGTTGGGTTGCAAAATAACAGTACAATGAGAGTTAGCAGAAGTCACGTCGATCCTGTTATTACTCATAATTTTTACATCTTTCAAGAGAAAACCCTATGAATGAAGGAATAGGAAGGATAAAGCAAAGGAAGGAAAACCTGAAAGAGAAAAATGATAAAAGTAAGTTTGAATGTTTTGGCAGAATGACCTTGGGAATGAGACTTCTGAGAAAGGCTAGACATAGTGAGAGTAGACAACTGCTCAGTAGAAAATATGACTGAGAAAAGGATTTTGTCCAGCTGTTCTCTTTCTTGTTGGCTGATTTAAGTCAGGTCCATGTTGTTAACCCGCACTGTGTGCAAAGTTTTGTAGGACATGGTTGGTTGCCATTTCTTTTTATAAAATGAAAATTGATTTCTGTTATTTGCAGTGTTGCAGCCTAACGCTAATGAAAAAAACCTAATGTAAATAACAGTAGACACTTTTACTTCTTAACCTTTTAATGAACCTTTATTCCCTGTTCTGTAATTCCTTTTATAAGCTCTCCGATGAAGAAATTTACTTTATAATTGGTTTCTTTCCCTATTGCTGTATTTTGGCAATTAGTCACCTGAAAAGTCTGTCCTGATTGAATTTATTCATGTTTCAACAGTTTTCATCATTAGAACCATGCTTGTTAATGAATTATTTAATTTCATTTTAAGGTGTGTGTTGTTTTTTCACCTTAATATACATTTCAGGAATTTGGCTCGACGAAGTTTTGTGTATTTTTTTTGCACAATATATGCCATTACCAGTTTCCAACTGTTTAGTTGATAAAGTTGATAACTTTTTAGTACATCTTCACACAGACAACAGAACGGTTCTAATGAATGTCTAATATTTTTATATCCCAGGTATGTTACATTAAATTAACTTATGATTCACATGGTTTGTGGTGGCTGATATATGAATATTAAGGTTTCTGAAGGTGCATTGGTGGAAAAGTTTTGCGTTAGCAGCATCATTACTATGCTGGTTTAGAAACTAAACAGATAAATTCAGTGTCTGGTGCTGGCAGCACAGTACAGAAGCAGATTCCCTACTGATTATTTATGAAGTTCTGGTAGAACCTTGCCCTAGTTAATTTAAAAATAAAAAATAAGAAAAAAAATTGAGAACAAACCCACATTCTTAATTCCCTTTTAAGAGCCTCTAATTTAACTGTGTGATTTCTTTGAATTAATATTTTCCATCAGTTTTTTTAACTCTCTTCCATTTTATGATGAAATTTGTGAAATAAATTTCCAAAATGCCAAGTTCTAAATTATGTCTTACAATGAATAAAGTTTCTTCTTTGAATGTAGAATTTGGCTGCTTTGGTCTGACTCCATGGTTTGCAGAGATCTAGGGTTTTAAGAGAAAAAAATGTTCTCTTAGGAAAAAAAAAAAAATCTTGGAAATACATAAATATCAAAATAATGCATAAAAATGTTCCAGAAAAAAGTTCTTTTTAGAGAATAGTCTTCACATCTCAGACTGATTGTTGTTGTTGTTGTCGTTGTTTGGGTTGGTATATTTTTACCTTAGAGTGTAAAAGACAAGGTTCATGAGTCCTATGCTCTTAATTATCTTGTTTTGTAAAATGCATTATCAAAAGGAAAGGAAGAATTCCATGAACTCTAATATCATTAATTAGAAAACTAGATTTTCATTGTAATTAACAAAGAATCATGTTTCGTCTAACTGAATGTACGTATTTTTTCCAGAAACCAGTCAGTAAATGAGAAATATCTTCAGGCAGTGACATTTCTGATACTATGCAGAATGTAAGAGAAGATTTATAAATTTACCTTTGACTTTCTACTGCATAAAAAGTAAAAGCAAAAGTTGAATATTTTTGAATATTTCATACTGCATCTGTTTATCTGTCCGTCTGTCTCTTTCATGTGTGTTGTGTGTTTAAGAGTCATATAATGTATGTCTTGGGAATGAGATTGGACCACCGGTAATGTCTTGATTTGCTTATGAATTTACAATTGAAGGAGTAAATAGATGTCTAGAAATATGAGAGATCTGAATTAGTTATTGAGGGGTTTGCTGAGAGCAAATGTCTCTCAAATAATATTAAAGTAGGGGCAGCATGGTGTTGAAATAAAGACAGATGTTGAGGTGTAGTTCTTTTGAAGTAATTGGTGTAATATTAGAATTTAGGGAAATATTTCCTGGCTGTATTAAAAGAACTGACCTATATATTTTTGATTAAAAAGTATCAACAAAAATAAAATAAACAAATTTGATCCCTTTTTTTGGGGGGGGGCGCGGCGGGGAGATGAAAAGCCATTTTTTCTCATGTTTCAATATCATTGTCACTTTTGCTTTATGAAAACTGAAACTTTTAATTTGGATCTTAACTCAGGGGTTTTTGAGCATTGTTAAAATATTAACCACGTTGTGATACTCCTAATGCTATTATATCATTGCACATAATGTTTAATATACATGCATCTATACATTATATCTTTCTAAAGAACTATCTTGAGTCTAGTTAACCAGATATCTGAGTTTTGGTGTTTAACATGCTGACCGTGAGCATTTATATTTTTTTTCCATGTCTTTAACAATGTTCGAAGTAGCTCAGGTGCTCTTTTTGCAGACAAAAAATAACCTCTAAGGATAGATACTATTATTTAGCTGCCTCAGACAGACCAAAGCTCTTCTGTATATACTAGTGAAAATATACGTGCTGCTTGGAACGTAGAAGTAATATTTATTCAAGATCGACTTTGCAGACTGTGCAAATTAAGTCTAAATTTGAATGTTTGCACTGGAACCAAGTTATGATATTCTAATCTTTGAATGAAAACATACCATGTACATGTCCAAGCTGAACAGATGTTTCAGATATGCTTAATGACTATAGCACAGACTTTAAATATTTGCCTGTCTTGCTTGGAAGCCATTTTGTTCAACATGATTGTAAATAAACGCAAGCTTTTAGAGACTCATCTGTAGATGCAAATATCTGTTAAGATGCTTTGGAGAAACAGATCCCTTCTGGGTGTTATTTTAATTAAGCACAGACAATAATAACTAGTTCATGGACAGTTCGTTAACTGAAATGAGATGAAATTGATCACATTATTTACTGTGAATGATTTACTGAACTTTAAAAACAGGCTGAATTTAAGAGTTATTATGATAATACAGCCCATAGCAATGTATTCTAATTGCAAAGAATAACTGAAATAGTTTTTTCATGAAAATTTACCAGTTTAGATGTATATGAATCCAAACACTGATAATATCATTCCATCCATATTGATCCTGCTTACAATATGAATTCTGATCTAATACACACTATAAAATTTAATTTTGTTATTCTACCAGGTGAATGTAATTCAATCGTATTTGGCTTTTTACAGCACTAAACAGAAAAGAGACTAGTGCTTTCCTTACAAAAAGATCTTGTTGCTTAAGTTCCATTACAATATTAGAAAGTTTCAACACTTCATTTAGCTCAAAACTTTCTCACCACTATGAGAAGAAAATGAGAGTACAGAATTATAATTCAGGAAATTCATTTCCTTGTCAGATAGCATTTGGCTTTATGTGCATTCTTGTAAAATTTTCATAGCAGCTTGGGTAAACTTTTTGTATCCTTGATCCACGCTTACACTGAGACTACTTTACATGACAGTGCCAATACAAAGAGGTCTGAAAGTGGGCATAAATTATTTTACCACGACAGAATGATGTAAAGTGCCATTATTTTTAAATGAGAATTAGATTCTTCTTTCCCCCTGTTAATACACTGATGTTTTGATATTACCAGAAAGTAAAAAAAAAAACAAAAAAAAAACAACCCCCAAAAAAACCAAACAACAAAAAAAGCCAAAACCAAAAAAACTTGCTCATTGCTAACATATTTTCTAGGTCTGAAAATATATCTAAAAGGTTTCATAAAACCTTTCTACGTGGTTGATATTTTATCTTTGTTGCTTCTTCAGTCAAAATGTGAAAGCAATGTTTTGATAACTTTATTTAAATATTATGCTTTTTGATCTCCAAAATATTGTCATGTTCATAGTCTTTTCAGTGCATCTGTGAAACTTTCCGAGTTCTCTCCCCCCCTCCCCTGCCCCGCCCCCACCTGTATTTCTTTTGTAGTAGTATCTTAAATTATGGTGTTTCTCATTTATTGCAAGTGGAATTATTCTCACTTTCTCTTGTTTCTTTTTTTTCTTGTTACTGAGTGATCACTTAGTATTCTCTTAAAGTAGCGGGGCACAATTCTCAGAAGGAAAAGCATGTGCAAGGGAATGTTTTATCTTCTGTTAACTTAGTCTGAACTGCTTTGAGTAACTTAGGAATAGCTATGTACTAAGGCATTTAAGTAAAAACAAGGTTTGAGCCATTTGCAGTCCAGTCTGATTGGAGGGCTGATCTATTTCCAGTGACAACGGCTGCAGGGATGACGATAATAACATCTGCAGCATCACCAAAGACTTTAAATCTTCACATTCAGAGTTCTGAAATAATCTTACAGATGTCTTTACCTCATTACGTGGCTACTGGGGGATTGTCTCATCTGGTGTACTTTGCAACCGGGTGTACCTTTAACAAGCAATCTGGCATTAGCCTTCTGTTTCTGCCACTGGAAAGCACAGAATTGTTATATATCACTAGTACTGTTAATTACACTGCTGCGCGAGGCATCATTAAAGCTCAGAATGCTGAAAGGCATATCAGGAGGATTCATTTTTACTTAAGTGAATCTGCATTAAGCAACTGAAGAAAACTGTTGCAAGTAATAACCAGTTTTCTTTTTTCCCCGCAACCCGTGCTTCAAGATGAAAGGTGTTTACTTCAAACCTCCTGGTCTAAGTAAACTTAATTTGGAAAAAAGCTTTCTTAATTTATTTTAAACTTGTTTTTACTTTGTTATGCTAAGAAGATTCTAGAGATAATAGCATGTTATATAGCTTAAAAACTTAGGAATTTCCTTTTGTTTCAACCCTGGAAGGCCAAGATCATTAGAAGAGAGGAGACACCAGACTTGGACATATATACAACCGTGATTTGACATCTGTGATACATGTCTGAGTGAAAGATTTTTCAATTACAGTGCACTTTCTCATGTTCTACTTTGTAGCTTCATTGTTCTGAGTACTACTGAGAGTAAGCAGGCAGGAAACTTGCCCACTGATGCTTTAGTGGGGTGCGTGTATGTACATATGTGTAGCCAGCATAAATGAAGTCTATATGTACGTATGTATATACGTATACGTCTATAGACATATTTTTGTGTGTATATATATAAAAATCTTCATTTATGCTGGCATAAAGTCAAGGAGTTGTATGTTTAGAAGCGGCATAAACAGAATGATGAGTGTGTTTTCTCACATTCTCTTGTCCACAGGTGGGTAGTCTGGCTGCCAGGAAGGGAATTTTGTGGACACCAATGAGCTCCAGTTTCTTTGCAACCATGAAATAATGTATTTTAAAGAAAGTAAAAGGCAACCTTAGTTCTCCACCAAAAAAGTGTCAGAATTCATAAGTTTTCTTCCACTCCTTCCAGGTACTTGTTCTGACAGCAGTCTTACTCTGTTTTACTTACCTGTCATAATCCTTCTGGGACAATTCTACGTAGCTTTACCCCTCGGTCCTATCACTACATGCCCTTTAAAAAGTCCCTCTCCAGCTTCCTTGTAGGCCCCTTTCAGATACTGGAAGGCTGCTCTAAGGTCTCCCTGCAGCCTTCTCTTCTCCAGGGTGAACAACCCCAACTCTCTCAGCCTGTCCTCATAGCAGAGGTGCTCCAGCCCTCTGATCATCTTCGTGACCCTCCTCTGGACCCTTTCCAACAGGTCCATGTCCTTCTTGTGCTGAGGACTACAGAGCTGGACACAGTACTGCAGGTAGGGTCTCACCAGAGCAGAGTAGAGGGACAGAATCACCTCCCTGATACATTTATCTGATACACTGATTTGAAAAAAATGCATAGATTTTATTTTATTTAAGTCTCTGCTAAAAAATTTAGTAAGAAAAATAAACTTCTGTAAGCACAGGCTCGTTCATTTTCTCTGGGATATTCAGTGCTTGATATAATTTATATGCCAGGCTATTCCCAACCACAGTGAAAGCTTTTTATTATGTTGCAATGAACAAGGCAAAATTCTCTCCTTTAACTGAGTCTGTGCTTTGGGAAGGAGAATTTTACCCCCAATGCATATTAATTACATTAAATCGAATATTATAAGAAAAAAGAACAGCATGAATCCAATTAAAACTCAAAGAGCTTTGGGGTGAAAATCTACCACAATTTCTTTATTTCATGAGAATAAAAACAGACTTAATACAGTGGACAAAAGGAACTATGCAGTTCTGTTTTAAACTCAAGAGTTTACATTAACAACAAGGAGCAGATACTGTTTTGTAGCAAAAGTACCTTTAGACCTAATAGTAACGTGTTCGTGTGCACTTGATAAGTTGAGATAGTAACATGCGGGTCTACTCTTTCTTCTTGCCACTCTGACCAGCTGCCTTGACCAGTAAACGTGACCAAAATAAGTGTTTTCTGTAGAATTATGTTACCAACAAGTTCCTTCAGTCTAAAGGAATACTCTACAGGAGAAATGAAACTCATTGAAAAGGGTATTTGAACACTCGATTGTGGATTTAGTGTGTCCTTGGGCATTGCCAGCCAAATGGGTGGTATTTACCAAACTAGAAGGGTGATCTCAAAATACATCTCGATGGCCCCTGCTCTTTAAAATGATATATATAGATATGTGAAATTTTTCATCTCTTTCCTTTCTTTCCTTTATTTTTCGTAATGAAATTTAAAAAAAAATCCTTTAGGGTTACATAAAATGTTGATAGAACAATAAAATATGATAGAAACAAAATGTTATTTCACTATAGAACTTGTATTCTTTTAAAATGAAATATTTAAAAAATTGGACCGAAGAATCAGAACATATTCACAGAGTTTCAAGTGTTAAAACTTTTATATTTACATTCTTTTTAAACCAAAAAGTAGTAGCTGAGTTTTACTTAAAATTATTGGCCAATGGTGGAGCCCTATAATTTTAGGGAATAAAGTAGACAATGCCATATAAAATACCTCATATTCATACCTATTCATGCATGTATCTCACATTCATATAAACAAAGAAGACTTGCTACATCAAAGAGGACTTTTTGCATCAAATTTCAAGAGGGGAGGAAAAGAAAAAAGCAAAAAATCTGGAGGCAGTAATTTCAAATCGACTATCCCTGTAATTTTAACTGTAGCAAGGTTCTCAGAAGCAAGCATTTGTCATTGCCTGAATGTGTGTGTACGAGAGTATCCTGGGACTGCATTTATTATAGCATCTGGTACCTCTAGAATACGTAAAAGAATTGCGTGGGTACTGGATTACTAGTTCTCACATATGTAGTCCTGCAGATTTTTGTTACACATTTTCTATTTTTAATAGGAATTTTGTATGTATAATAAATTAAAGGTCGTCTCAAAAGTACATTACCTATTGAGGTTTTTTTTATAAAAACACCATAAATTATATTGATATGGTTGAAAATTTTGTTGAAGTGTGGATCTTTCATTATTAAAACATTAAGGTTAAATGGATGATATCTGATTGTTCTGTAGCATCCATCCTTTAAGGCTATCTATGATTAATGTTTAATTTCACATATTATAGTTTCTCCTAACAGGAGAATTTTCTTATACTTTTCTTTTGGTTAGGAGGGGGCATTTATTGAGATGTGTGTGCGCAAGTTGTACTTGCATTCTGTTAACAAGCACCATTTGTGTGCAAACCTCTTCTACATTTTCCTTTGAGAAAATTACCCTAAGAAAGCAAACATTTGAAATCTGAAAAAAAAGTATGTTATATATATATGACAGAGAACTCTACAGAGCAAATTACAGGCACTGCTCTTCTCCCCCTCTGCTTTTTAACAAACTAGACGTAGTTCCGATGATCCTTAAGCCTATGTATTAGTTTATAGCAGAAGGTCCTTATTAATCCATATTGATCTTGTCTGAAGACTCCTATTTTTTTTATCATGTGAAGAAAATGTGGAGTGGCAACATAAAAACAAAGTCAGAAGTTATCTGTGTCTTTAAGAAGATGGAATTCTCATAATACCTTGTGATGAAATATTGTACATAGGAAATACTTAAGAATGAAAGCCAAGGCCAACAATTCTTGATATTTACATGACATTTGCAGTTATTGCATAGTTCGCTTGGCTTGTGTATTAAGTTGTTCCCTCAGTCTAAATCTGACTTTTAATTTAGATTATGTGCCCTTAGATTATACACTTGAAGAGCATGACTTTCACAAATGTCTTACAGCTAAACAGCTAGAATAACAGAGCTGCTTATACTCTAAATACTGTCGTGGTAAACTAATTCTCTACAGTAACAGTGCGTAACACCTGGTCTGGTCATCAATTCTGTGGACTTTATTAAATATTAATTAAAGACATAGTTAATTGAAATTACTACTCTCTAATGGATTATTACTTGCTTAAATTACTCAAAGTTTCTTATAATGAAGCACCAGCTTTTAAAATTTCTGAATATTAAAAGAGACCAATGTATGTGAAGAATTGCATCCTGTTCTCTCCAATGGAGAAACACCTGAGTTTATCAATCACCTTATTATCCTTGATTTTTTTGTACTCTTATTTTTTCAAAAGGTTATATGTCAAAGAAGGGGGTGCAATGTGTTCTGGAATATTGAATTCTATATTTTTAAAGAGCATGAAGTTGAAGGAGCTGAGATAGTAAAGTCCAGCATGCTGAGTAGCCGTTTTTCAAATCTGAGTAGTTAGAAAATAAGCAGAGATAATATATGCATTGCTTTTGCAGTTTCTTGTGATTACAACTCTAAATCGGTGGGGTCAATGTTATCAGAAATCAACAAGCTGGGTTTTTTTTCCCCCTGACTGACTTACACAAGGTGAAATGTTAGCATTGTTGGAATCTGGCAAAACTACTCTTGCCTTCTGTTTGGACAGCATTTTCATGTACCTATATAGTATTAATTTTAACTTCAGGTTAGTCTGTTGGGGAGGATGCTCAGAACACAGAGGGTAAAGATTTGGAGTTCTTAGTTTTATTCCTGCATATGGTAAAATATCTGAAGGATTTTTACTGCAGGAAGATTTTATTGTACTTTCAAAGATTTTCAAAGGCTACGTATATATGTAAGGAAAACCTGCTACAGTTTTACATTTATGATGAATTTTGCAGAAGATGGTAATTCATACCAAAATTTTGTTTACACTAATTGCAAATTGGCATGAAAGTGGTTTTTTTGCTAACCATTGAAAATAATAGCACCCTCATTATACCAATACTCCAGCCTGTATTAGTAAGTCTTTTCCATGATAAGATTGGACTAGGGGAGAAAACCCCCCTGTCACTGAATCTAATCTGCTGCCATCACAGGCAACCACGTAGTATGTATTCAGCCAAGAAGATCCACTCGCTGCAAGCCAAAGAACACTTACAGCATTACATAAAATAGTTCAGACCAAAGAAGAGATCGGAAGCCATAGGAAGAGATCAGACATTATCAAGGATGTGTTCAGCAATCTAGATCATTGTAACAGCTTGGGAATTGTTAGGTAAAGCTCTGATATAGTCCCAGGAGATTGATGAAACCTAGAGTTTGTAGAGAAAACCAAAAAACCTCAACTGTTTCTGTCTTCCTGATCTTAGTTAAGTTCAGATCAAATAATCTAGTTACTGATTCAAACTTAGTGTAGAAGGATGATTAAAGTGTCTTACTGGCTTATGTCTTTATACGCTAAAGGTTTTTAATGTCCCTAGAAATGCCTGTTTGTATGTGCCATGTCCCAACTCTGGTCACAGCTGTTTTTCAGTACCTAGAAGAAAGTGAATTAAATATATAACAAATCCAGTAACCATATTATGCATCAAGAGGAAGAAGAAACTCTGACTGCCAGCAATCAACAAAAGCTTTGAAGTGTGAATTAATGCAATGTAAAGGGCATGCAAGGATTTAATATTTTGAAGAAAACTTTTTGTTCTTAATTAACAGTATGACATTACTTGCAAGTTTTTATTCTCTTTAACATCTGTTCCTTTTTGAAACCTATAATGTAAGCTACTCAACTTGTTTGCAAAAATCTTGACAAATACTTAGTGAATATTTGTCAATTACTTCTAATCTATTGCCAGATATATCTGTACACTATCAATAAGTGTGGAAAGTGTTGCTTCATTATCATAACCTGTTGGATTTGAATGAGAAAAAAAAAAATGAGTGAGCCTGATATTTCTTCCTTTTTCTGTCAGTTCTCTGGCAATAATTTCACTAGTAAGCAAGTAATATCTCATTAATACCACGGCAGCCAATGTGGTAATTCATAAAAGCAGAAAGGTGACCATATGACAATGTAACTTCAATCTCTTCAATGCCATCTTAGCTATATTTTAGTGAGAAGAACTAATATACAGGGCTAACCTATTACAGATTTATTTTGTATGTGGTGTGGCTTAAAAGCTTTACTGGCATACTGTTCTCAACTCCAAACATTAGCAACATTAACAAATTATAACTCAAATCTTCCTAATCACCTTTACTGCCAAAAAATAAAAACGTATCAGTAGCTTTAAAAAATCCCTCTACTTTGTAAAATAATATATTTATATTTATTTTTCTCATTTCTGAATTGGATAGATGGACTCCATCTTTTCAAGCCGTTCTCTGAAATCTTACAGTGATGGAACCTGTATCATAAGAAACTTCCACTTCAGAAATGATTCTCTGCTTCAAATTTGAATAACTTTAGGGAAATCCTACAGTGATGTGCAGGAGTTGTAAATGATCACACCGGACCCTTCTGGTTTCATTGTCTATGAATCTTGAGATCTGAAAATTTTGCTTAAAAATAAAAGCTGAGAGCCTTGCAAATCACGTAACTCCTAGAGTTGATGTTTCAGTAAAGCCCCCAAATATAACAACACTGTTATTCTGTTATATATACTATATATATTACATATAAAAACACTGTTGCTATTATGTCATACTATGTCATATATATATTAATTATATAACAACACTGTTATTGTATTAACACTGTTAAACAACAATTGTCAGAGTGATTTTGTTATTGGCAAATTACTGATGAGAGTTGTAGGAAGTGTTAGTTATGGAGGTTTTTCCAGCTGAGTGCTCTGGTGTGAGATTGTCGTTAAGATGGAAGCTGTGTAACTAGTTCCAGTTGAATTAGGTTATGATTTTTTGAGTTAAAAGATCTTCCATATTCCATGATACAATACTTCTGGTGTTTTCCCGGGTTATGGGAGAACATGCTGGTGAAGGATTCAGTGATGTCATGGTTATATAGAGTGGTGTTTCTATGTTTGAAGAGGGAGAAAAAGGTTCCCTGTTTTCTAATAGATTTTTTTGTTTGTTTCCTTTCTTAGTCTGTTATTTGGAATGATAGTTAAACTGCCTAGAGGTTGGGTTTATCAGAATAATCTTGGTTCGAGGCAGAAGACACGTGAAGTAGAGATCAGTGTGAGTTCCACGCAGATAAAGTGACAGACAATGTTGTGTGATACAACGGTAGATATTTATATTCCAGAACACCCATGATATGGGAAAAGTGGACCAGACTGAAGATATACCTGTTGAAATACTGGCACAATTATTTCTGGTAGAACTAAGCTGTTCAAAGAAAGTGAGCCCATAACGTAGTTCCTCTGTTTTACAGAGTTCACACATCTCTCTCTTACTTTCAGGATGCTACTCTTATCGTAACTGCATGCCAAATAGGAAGACAGAAACAATCTTAGTAAGAAAGATAACTGTTAAGTCTTGGTCATCGTACTGTGAGGTGAGTTTTACAATGATGCTTTAAGAACTGCTATTTATCTTCTATAGTTTGTTTATTTGATTGTAAGGTTTAGGTGATCTATCTGTACTACTGATATTTCTGTAAGCTGAAGTGCTTTTATTTTTTTTTGTGGTATTCAGGGTACTGTATTGCCTTTTGTCATGCTATATTTTTGTTGTGCTTTCTGGCCAGCATATTCTTAGCTTCAACACCATGCCATTATAGGTCTTTCATTCTACTCATACTTCAAAATATCACAGGGGAGAAAAAAGGGAAAAAAATCTCAAGGGGTGTTTATATGAAAGACCAAGGGCAAGCTCGTTAATAAAGGACAGATGAAAGACATGATCAATATAAAATTCTGTTGCTATCTTTGACTTGGACATCCAGTTAGGAGACAAAATCTTTACAAGGGATTAGACACACCCTTCGGGAGGATTGAGGTTAAACTGCTTCACCCCATGGTGATCGGGTGATTGCTGATGGAGACTTATTAATAGGATTATTGCCAAAGATTCATTTCAGTTAACCTTCAGTTTGAAGACACAAAAGGGAAAACCCTTTGCCATAAGGACAGTCACAGGCTTATAGTTCTTTTTAAAAGCAGGTTAATCATATTGCCACATCTTAAAAACAGTGCTCATGGGGAAAATATTTCTGCTTTGAGGAAATAACATCTATTCCTTCAGCCAAGCTTCTATAGGGGAAAAGATGGGATGAGTAATAAAATCTGTGTGTTTTATTGGATGATCATTAAAATTCAACTACTGCTTCAGTAAATGGTTTGCAACCAGTGGAAATTTATGTAAAAAGCTAATTATATGCTAATTATAAAAATATAACTTGATTATGCATATGATTTATATGGTCATTATAAAAATATGCTAACCTAACTTTGTGTTCATAATATGATCTATATTTTAATTGTAGAATTAAAAGGGACTTTAAAAAATCTAAAAACTTCAAACTGTGAAAATACAGTCCAGTTGATACATGTTAGTAACCTTTTTACATCTATGAAAGAGGCAATGAGATTTGAGTTACTACATGCCTGTTAGTCTGATGTTGGTACTATGCAAGCCTAAAAAGTGAATTTTAATGGAAAGAATAATTAATAACATGAAGGAAGATCAGATAACATTCTGTGGGCTTGACTGAATGCAGCCAGTATCTTAGTGAGAAAAATAAAGGGTTGGATCAAGATGACTGAGTTACTAATGTGATGTGTCCACAAAAAAATCAAATGCAAACTTAGAAAATTTCTCACATATTGAGGGATGTTAGTGCCAAATTCATAATTTAGCCTCTGTTAAAAAGTTAACATAGTCAGACACTTTCCATTTGCGGTTTTGGAGTACTTATTATAGGTCTATCTGTGCCTGAAAAGTAAAAGGCACCAAAAAAAAAAAATCTATGTGCTTAATTATTCAATTATTTCATCCAGTAAGAGGGTTAGATGAAAACTATTTGCTTGAGGTAAATGCCAGTTGTAAAGCAGGACCTAAAGATTATAGAAGGTCTGAGGAGATGTGAAAAATAGGATTAAATTGAGCAAAGGAAAATTCAGGTGGAATATAAGGACACAATTCTTAATAAGGGTACAATAGAAGTTTTTTTCTTTCATAGTAGATCGGTAGCATGTCTTTCCCTTCGGTCATTCAGAACAAAGCACTAAGATATTTGCTGTAGAGAGCAATTTTATATTGCCAAGGAGATGTACAATATGATCTAATAAGCTTTTTCTTATCACTAATTTCTTTTTGTGGTACTTTAATCTGGTGATTTGGAAAATTGAAAACAGAATTGCAAACAAGATTAATACTTGGTTTGAATTTGATTCATATTTTTGCTGTTACTGCTCATGGCACATCTATAATTATGTTCTTATGCATTTGCTGATTGTACAGCTCTTTGTCAAGTATATTATTAAGGCATTGACCTGTATCGCTCACAAAACATTCAGTCAGTTGAGTAAAGTAGAACCTGAAGTACCTTAAAGGAAGAAGTCTCTTACCACTGTTAAGGAATTCTGCAGTCAGGTGGCAAAATGCTGTCTAAGGTAAAGGGTATTTGTCAATACAACTTTTCAAGGAGTGCAGCTTACCTGTCCTAGTATGTCTGGGTATATCCAAGACAGGAGAAAAAGACATTTGCTTTACTGTACTTAACACTACTGTTTTTCTTTCATCACAGTAACTGCTGTTGCATGTGGAGAAGGCTCCTTGTGCCGCGTTTCATTTCTCTCTATACCTGTCTTGCATACATAGAGTGATTTAGCTGCAGTGGTAAGGAAACTTCTGTCATCCGGGTTGATTCAGCATATACTGCTGGTCTTAGGAAAGTAAAGTCTTGGCACTTCCTTTATGGTCTATGTCTATCACTGATCTTTGCCAGGATACAAAGCTCTAATGGAAGATTGCCCAAATGAAAAAAGGCTTGAAGGAACTCTTATGCCCTTGTAAGAAAGGAGTTTAACTGCTTCTCCAGTCTTGTGTGTTGGTTTCATAGATTCAAGTATGTTTCCTCTGAAATCATATATAAGAATGTGGTTTCCAGGTCTGTTTTCTTCTTGTGAGCACAGGGGTGGGTTTTGGGGGCTTTTTCAGCTCCTGATTTGCAAAACTTCTATTTTCCAGTGAAACTTGAATACAGAGGGTAGTACCTATTGTCAGCTTCAAAAGGAGACGGGTCCTTCCATGTGTTCATTTCCTATTCAAATTCCTGAAGCAAGGTTACCAGCACAACTCTGTTCCTATTAGGGACGGAACGGGATTAGGACCTATAGAGCCTCCTTTGAACCTCCAAGTAGTTCCTATATTTTTTTAATGGTTAGTAGTTACAGAGTTTACACAAAGAAAACATACAGCTATTGGTTAAAAATGTAAAATGTTTTAGTTTGTGTCTGTCCTGAAGCATCTAAAAAGTCTTAAGTTCAAGAAGGAGGCTGCTTAATGCTTTTTGATACTCAAGACTATTGAAGGATTTGCAAATTAGTATCCCATAAAGCAAAACAGCCCTAATCAGTTGTCACTTTAGAAAATCCTTGTGTATGTGTTATTTTAGGACCTGGGTAATGAAGAATGCATTTAAATGTGCTGAGCTTTTAGGACAGGCAAAGTAATTGTTTTCATGCAGAGACTGTGAAAACATCCTGAGAATATAGATGGCACTATATGCTCAGAAACAGAAAGCTGCAAATAGACTTTTTTTTTTTTTTTGATCTGGGATGAGAGCAGAAAACAACTTTAAGCTGGATTTTTTTTTTTCTGCAGAGCTGAAAAAATGAGGCTCGGGGATGAATGCAGTAGCAACATCAAGAGCAACAGTTAAAGAAATAAGCACCTCAATCAGTTTGTTTGTAAGAGTTATAAAAATGCATTATTCTTCAGAAGTAAGAAAAAGTTCTCTGCTTTTTGTCATGGGCAGACTTCTTGTTTCTGTTCACAAGGTCTTACATTTCATGTATTCACTTATATATATAACTCAATCCAATTCTGTGCTCATCTTTCTCTCTTTTATACTCCATAAATCAAAATACTTTGTCACTGTTTCTGAGAAATACACTTTTAGCTTCTTTTATGGTGACCATTGTTCCTCGAGCATCTTTGTGAACTGTCTTGTTTGGTCAACCCTCACATGGCTTCCGTCAGAACTTAAAAAACCAGAAATGCTTATTAATGAGGATGTTATCCTTAGTCAAAGCATTCCATACTAACCATCTGACAATTCTAATTATTTCTTTGACGAGGTGATGTTTCACAGATATAGTATCTGAGGACCACCGGACTTTGGGAGGAACACCTTTTTCTCCTCCTGATATAAAGCAGTATAAATCATCCAGTGGCTTGGAACAGGGCACACGCCTTACTCATATTCAGAACTGTCGTGCTTCTTAATGGCATTTCTCCCTTTTGGTCCTCTTGTCCCTTTTGAAGATGGAGTATTTTTTTTTCACAAGTTCTTCTGAGAAAAAAAGGCACCTTCAACTTCAATTTGTCAGCATTCTGATTCATGTCTCATCTTACAGGTCCATTTTCATACGGTTACGTGCCTCATTTTTCTAAATGCTTGGCTATGTTCTTTGTAAAGGTATTTCATATATATGTAGGAGGGGCTGGGATAGGTAGGGACAATATGAATAGGTTCTGAATAAAAATGAGCAATTTCCTAATCCTATCTAGGTTTTTTTTTAAAAAAAAGAAGTACTAGCTTTTTCGTTTTAAGCTACAGAAAGTTATTCTAGTTCCAGGAATAATGAGGATCCAACTATCCTGTCAATAGCTTCAGTGATTGAAGTATCCGCAGGTTGCTAATGGTTCTTGATTGTCCCAGTTGGCATCTGGAGACAGCTCTTTTTGTCTCTCTGGTCAAAGTCCATGCTTAGAATACAAACGGCATTTTAATATTTGTTAGCCAAATACAGACCCTGAAGTTCTTTTGTGAAGGCAGGTTGATACCTTTGAAACGTTTATGAGTTAATATAAATCCTAGCACTGTGATACGGATTTACTTCAGCTACCTACTGAGTTAAAAATTGTAACTGCAGTGTATTTTACCCATTTTTCTATATCTCAGAAAAATGATTAAAGCTCAGTAGATGCAACTGTTTGAACTTAATTATAGTAATCATAGAATCATCATAGAATGGTTTAGGTTGGAAGGGACCTCAAAGATCATCTAGTTCCAACCCCCTTGTCATGGGCAAGCAGACCTTCCACTAGACCAGGTTGCTCAAAGCCCCATCCAACCTGGCCTTGAACACTTCCAGGGATGGGGCACGCACAACTTCTCCGGACAACCTGTTCCAGTGCCTCACCACCCTCAGAGTGAAAATTTCTTCCCAAGATCTAATCTAAATCTCCCCTCTTCCAGTTTGAAGCCATTACCCCTCGTCCTGTCACTACATGCCCTTGTAAAAAGTCCCTCTCCAGCTTTCTTGTAGGCCACTTTCAGATACTGGAAGGCTGCTCTAAGGTCTCCCTGCAGCCTTCTCTTCTCCAGGCTGAACAACCCCAACTCTCTCAGCGTGTCTTCATAGCAGAGGTGTCCCAGCCCTCTGATCATCTTCATGGCCCTCCTCTGGACCCTTTCCAACAGGTCCATGTCCTTCTTGTGCTGAGGACTCCAAAGCTGGACGCAGTACTAACATGAATCAGGAAGCAAAATCTATGGAGAGTCTAGACAAATTCTCTGGTTGCTTATGGTTGAAGTTCATGCCATTAATTTCTCAAGGTCTTACTACCATGCTGCATAGAAAAGAAATTGCACGCATAAGTTTGGTGTTCTAGCCCCATATCTTGGTGTGCTGTAACATGATTTTAACATATTTCTTTAACATGTATTAAGCTAATCCTCGGGTTTTTTTAAAAAAATGCCGTTACTCATGGTGAAGATAAACCATTCACCCCTCTTGAAACTGTAAAATACATGAAACAAAAAGCCTAAACACAGCATTCCTGTTAACTTCCAAACAATGATTAATGCAGACTCTCAAATTATTATATATTGCAGTTACACCTGCTGATTCATCATACTAAACTTTCATTAATGTGTGTGTTACTACCTGTCAAGAATGTGAAGAGAACCATGAAAAAGAGATCCAGTTGTAAATGAAGAGTGGTATCTCCCTGCATTTACAAACAGAAGAAAATAAGTTGCTAGAGTTCTCTTGTATTTAGATGTTTTTTGTATTGGATTAGATTTTATGAATTCCACAGTTTCTGTGTATGGAGGTCACTGATGTATTCTAACAATGCTGAAGGAAATATTTTGTCTACGTGTTGAAACAAACAACCAAACCACGTAAGTATTAGAATTGCGTTGTTACGTACAGTGACGAAGTAAAATGAGTAGAATAATCAGCATGTTGTGTCATTTTATTTTAATAGGAGGACTAGATTTTTCTTGTGCTTATTTCCTATATTTTCAAATGTCAGTAAAACATGAAAATTCACTGTAGAATTTGTCAGGTGGGTTACTTAATGGATGATAGATAATTGGCAAGTGGGAAGGCAGGGGAGGCAGTTTGATATTCTAGGGTATATATTTTCACTTTGAGCTCAGTAGCGGAGGAATTGATATTTAATGTTTTTCATTAACTTTTGCAGTAAACAATTTGTAGTACTCAGAGATTTGGTGGAATGGTGAAGTTACAATTCATGGAAGGCAAAACTGTCAAGGATGAGTGGATAAATTAAGTAGTTTGTGCATTTGGGCAGACAAGCTTCAAGGTCTATGCCGCTTTTTGGATGTATGCAGGGAAGCCAAAAGGTTGGTTCTACTACATTGTAGTTGACACGTGTTCTACAGGTACCTTTAGGAACGTCTTCCATAAAGCTACTGGATAGAAAAGATGTTTAAGGACAACACTTGACTGTGGTTTATTGCAGCTCTGCTAAGCAGGTGGTGCATTAACTGAATAGGTCACTTAGTTGGATTGTGTGGCCATTGTAAATGGTAGTAATCATACTGTTTGCTTGCCATGGCCTATCAGTGTTCTCTATATATATATTGTAAGTTTTTTTGATGCAGATGTATGAATATGATAAAGATCAGTTCCTAGGTTAATATACCCAGCTCTTCCTGACCATGTAAATGATTGTGCATGTAAAATCATGTCTCCTTAATTCTCCTGACAAGTGCTTAGAGGATGGAGTCAGAGTCTTGTCAGTGGTATCCAGTGAAAGGACAAGGGGCAAAGGGCACAAAGTGAAATGTAAGAACCATTTAAACATAGAATCATAGAATGATTTAGGTAGGAAGATACCTTAAAGATCATCTAGTTACAAACCCCTTGCCATGGGCAGGGACGCCTCCTACTAGACCAGATTGCTCGAAGCCTGAAGAAAAAACATTTCCTGTGAGGGTGGTCAAACGCTGGAGCGAGTTTCCCAGAGAGGTGGTGGAGTCTCCGTCCTTGAAGATTCAAAACTCAACTGCACATGGTCGTGAGCAACGTGCTCTAGTTGGCCCTGGTTTGAGCATTGGGGGGGGTGGACTAGGTCCTTTCCAGCGTCAGCCCCTCTGAGATTCTGTGTCATCCTTTCTTAGTATTGTTTCATTTTATTGCAACCGATACTTCAATGGTATGACAGAAAACTTTAGCGAAAGCAGTTGTGTTTTATTTCACAGATATGTGTTTCTTTGCATGCCCGGTTTACTGTACGTGAGTCAATGCCATTGTGTATTTGGATCGTTGTGCCCGTAATCTTTAATGAAGCTGACAGCTGATTTTATTTTCAGGCAATTTCCCTTAAATTACATGTGATCCTTTCTCTGAATATTATGTCTGAATGCTCAGAATCTGAACATTATACAGCTTTTCAGTCTAAAATAATCGTGCACTGAACATTTACAGTCTTGAAAAACTTAACAGAAAACTTTTTAATGGTTGCTCTTAGTATTAATGGGAGTTTAATACTTTTGTCAAGGAGGAAGAAAGGTCTTTTCTCAATGTGCGAAGACGTGTCACAAAAATATTTATTACAGAAATTCTTAACAGCTCTATTAAAAGAAATACAGGTAAGACTTGCATTGGTCCCATTTCAAAGGCATCATTAAGGTGCTAATAAATATAGATAAGCATAAGAAAAATTTTTTTTTTTTTAAAAATGTGAATAATGGTTACTATAGCAAACTATACTCTGTCCCTGATAGCCACTCTCTGTGCTATAACAACATATATGACTTGATGACGTGGAAAACCAGATAATTTCAAAAGAATTTTGTCATCTTGTACAGACTTTTGAGAAATTTTATACTACCATTTTTCCTACTCTAGCAGTTGGAAAATGCAGCACATGTTTTATTTTCCGTGTGTTATTTCAAAAATGAAAAAAAATCCAGGATTGTGGTAATCTTTCGCTCAATTTNGATGATAGATAATTGGCAAGTGGGAAGGCAGGGGAGGCAGTTTGATATTCTAGGGTATATATTTTCACTTTGAGCTCAGTAGCGGAGGAATTGATATTTAATGTTTTTCATTAACTTTTGCAGTAAACAATTTGTAGTACTCAGAGATTTGGTGGAATGGTGAAGTTACAATTCATGGAAGGCAAAACTGTCAAGGATGAGTGGATAAATTAAGTAGTTTGTGCATTTGGGCAGACAAGCTTCAAGGTCTATGCCGCTTTTTGGATGTATGCAGGGAAGCCAAAAGGTTGGTTCTACTACATTGTAGTTGACACGTGTTCTACAGGTACCTTTAGGAACGTCTTCCATAAAGCTACTGGATAGAAAAGATGTTTAAGGACAACACTTGACTGTGGTTTATTGCAGCTCTGCTAAGCAGGTGGTGCATTAACTGAATAGGTCACTTAGTTGGATTGTGTGGCCATTGTAAATGGTAGTAATCATACTGTTTGCTTGCCATGGCCTATCAGTGTTCTCTATATATATATTGTAAGTTTTTTTGATGCAGATGTATGAATATGATAAAGATCAGTTCCTAGGTTAATATACCCAGCTCTTCCTGACCATGTAAATGATTGTGCATGTAAAATCATGTCTCCTTAATTCTCCTGACAAGTGCTTAGAGGATGGAGTCAGAGTCTTGTCAGTGGTATCCAGTGAAAGGACAAGGGGCAAAGGGCACAAAGTGAAATGTAAGAACCATTTAAACATAGAATCATAGAATGATTTAGGTAGGAAGATACCTTAAAGATCATCTAGTTACAAACCCCTTGCCATGGGCAGGGACGCCTCCTACTAGACCAGATTGCTCGAAGCCTGAAGAAAAAACATTTCCTGTGAGGGTGGTCAAACGCTGGAGCGAGTTTCCCAGAGAGGTGGTGGAGTCTCCGTCCTTGAAGATTCAAAACTCAACTGCACATGGTCGTGAGCAACGTGCTCTAGTTGGCCCTGGTTTGAGCATTGGGGGGGGTGGACTAGGTCCTTTCCAGCGTCAGCCCCTCTGAGATTCTGTGTCATCCTTTCTTAGTATTGTTTCATTTTATTGCAACCGATACTTCAATGGTATGACAGAAAACTTTAGCGAAAGCAGTTGTGTTTTATTTCACAGATATGTGTTTCTTTGCATGCCCGGTTTACTGTACGTGAGTCAATGCCATTGTGTATTTGGATCGTTGTGCCCGTAATCTTTAATGAAGCTGACAGCTGATTTTATTTTCAGGCAATTTCCCTTAAATTACATGTGATCCTTTCTCTGAATATTATGTCTGAATGCTCAGAATCTGAACATTATACAGCTTTTCAGTCTAAAATAATCGTGCACTGAACATTTACAGTCTTGAAAAACTTAACAGAAAACTTTTTAATGGTTGCTCTTAGTATTAATGGGAGTTTAATACTTTTGTCAAGGAGGAAGAAAGGTCTTTTCTCAATGTGCAAAGACGTGTCACAAAAATATTTATTACAGAAATTCTTAACAGCTCTATTAAAAGAAATACAGGTAAGACTTGCATTGGTCCCATTTCAAAGGCATCATTAAGGTGCTAATAAATATAGATAAGCATAAGAAAAATTTTTTTTTTTTTAAAAATGTGAATAATGGTTACTATAGCAAACTATACTCTGTCCCTGATAGCCACTCTCTGTGCTATAACAACATATATGACTTGATGACGTGGAAAACCAGATAATTTCAAAAGAATTTTGTCATCTTGTACAGACTTTTGAGAAATTTTATACTACCATTTTTCCTACTCTAGCAGTTGGAAAATGCAGCACATGTTTTATTTTCCGTGTGTTATTTCAAAAATGAAAAAAAATCCAGGATTGTGGTAATCTTTCGCTCAATTTTCTTTTTTTTNAAAAAAACCTGTTTGTGGGTAATTTTTTCTCTTTTTTTTTTTTTTTTTTTTTTTTTTTTTAGTTTTGTCACAGTCACGCAAACCATAGCAGTATATGACAGGAAGAATTGTCCATCCTGCTCCACAAAAGTATTAAGCATAACCTCATTTCTAACTGTAACCCTAACCCCACCAAATGTGTGTCCAGTCTGTTCTTCACACCTTTAAATGAGGATGGCCTGCTGTAATGCTTAACTGTTACAGTCAGAGTGTGTTCCTAACGACATACTAAGGTTTTTTTAATTGTACACAGAATGCATTTTTTCTTTTCCTCTAAGTGCCACGGAGAACAATTAAATTGCAATTTTTATAATAGGCTTTTAATGGTGGAAAATTGTTGCAGGTCCTCCTTTGATGGTGGGTTTCTCTAGACCAAACAAACAAAAATCCTTCAGTGTTTCTTCATACACAGTTAAAAGACATACAGCTTTTATCAGTTTTATTGTACTCCTAAAGACACTTGTTTGTGTCTTGTTAATTTTTTTTTTTTCCTGAAATGCCATACCCAGCTTAAGCACAGTCATCTAGGTAGGATTAAAAGTCCTGAGTTGCAGAAATACATTACCTGTGATATCCCTACTAATATGGACTATTATGACACCTCATTTCCTGTGGGAGCGGTTTATTGCTCGCTCATAATCCATTTATTTTCCACCTGTAAAATGCAGACTATACTGTTATTTCTAATTTTATATTTGTGCATTTGACTTTTTTCTCAGCTCACTAGTTTTTCTTTTGGGCTACAATCAGGCGAAATGGGAAGCTTGAAGAGAAAGAGCAATCAAGCGTAGTTAAAAGCAGCATATGAGTACGTTAAGTTACTCGAATGCATCCAGAGGGCAACAAAGCTGGTGAAAGGGCTGGAAGGAACGTCCTGTGAGGAGCAGCTAAGGACTCTGGGCTAGTCTAGTCTGGAGAAAAGGAGGCTGAGGGCGACCTCATTGCTCTCTACAGCTTCCGGAGGAGGGGAAGTGGAGAGGGAGTTGTTGATCTCTTCTCCCTGGTATCCAGCAACAGGACATGTAGGAATGGTTCAAAGCTGCATCAGAGGAGGTGTAGACTGGACATTAGGAAGCATTTCTTTACCAAGAGGGTGGTCAAACACTGGAACAGGCTTCCTAGAGAGGTGGTTGATGCCTCAAGGACAATGCCCTTAATAACATGCTTTAACTTGTGGTCAGCCCTGAAGTGGTCAGGCAGTTGGACTAGGTGATCGTTGTGGGTCCCTGCCAGCTGGAACTATTTGTGGGTCCCTTCCAACTGGAACTATTCTATTCTATGTATATGAATGTTCTTTAAAAATATTTAAGTAAATTAAAATATAGGATAACTTTTTTGCATGTAAAATCAGGATAACTTCATGTAAATTTAGGGTTTTGTTTGGTTTTTTTTGCCTAAAAATCACTTTTCACAATGGTGAGAACAACAACAGTTTTTAAGACTGACAGAGTGATTCTGAATGCTTAGCATAATTGTTGCAACCATATACAAGTCATATTTTAAGCTGAACAATAAGGCAAATAATGATTAATGTCATGACTGAATTTGAGTTTATTCTAAAATTATTTTAAAATAGATTAAATAATTAAAAGAAATAATTAAAATACATTAAAACCTGGGAGTTTATAATTGATGACTAAATTATGTTAATGGAGCTCCTAAGGCTTACTCAGAGTTCCTAGGTATTGAGCAACAAATGTCAGCTGGGAAATTACCATTGATATAAAACCTTTCTGCTACTTTCAGCAATTGACTAAAACAAGTCATGTCAGTCAAGCAGGACTGGAAGATTTAGTATAGATATTAATAAATGATAATATCCTAAATGTAGAGTTTTTGATATAAGTTTAAATTCATTGGGGAGGTTTAATTTCTCAGTGAGGGTTTAGTCCCCCTACTGCTTTTCTTTCAGTAAAGTATGTACAGTTAACAGAAGCAGATAACTTATTTTGGAAAAATTATCTTCACTGATTCAGGGAAGGACCAAGTGTTTTAGAAACTTCTTCTTTTAGGCAATTTTAAGATTTGATGTGGTCTTTTGTTCACCCTGCTAGTTTCTGTCCTCCTTTCCTATTTCCCCCCACCCCCTGTGAGGGCAAGATTCTCTGACTGTCCATGCTGGGGGTCAAGGGGGCTGTTCGGTTTTCTTTGATCTGTACATGAGTCCAGGAATAGGGAATGAGAGGTTTTGTATTGTAAAGGCTCTTTTAGCTGCTCAGGTGTTTTTGTGCATGGCAGAAGATCAGTTAAATTCTAACAGCAATATTTCTCTGTGCCTAGGCTTCCTGTGAAACACAGTACCAGCTTGGCACAGATACTGCAGCGTTTTAATATTATATTTTAGGTTGTTTTAACTAAAAATATTTTAAATATGAAATGTTATTATAATAAGCTTATCAAGAAATCTTAGCAATAAGGTGGATAAGCTTTATATAACCACTGATGGGGAATATTATCTAATTTTGTCCATCAGGAATAGGTAGAGCTTTTATTGCGTTCCTAATCACATGAACAACATATATTCATTCTTCAGTGTTGCTTTCACTTTATATACTCTTGTTATCAAATGTCAGTATGTTTCATTTTGTATTATAATTGCATCTTAATAGAGAGTCTGACCATGATCAGAACTCAGCCTCTGGTGCCTTCGGTGGACACGTGCATAATTCGTGTTTCTAGATTAAAAAGCGTTCAGGCTACCACCCTATGGGATCAGTGGGGAGAAGTGGTCACAGTACCAAAGTTGGATGTATGTATTAGACAGTTGTGATTGCTTATTCTGTCTTCTATAAAGTACAATTCAAAGATAAGCATTTTATTCCCTGTAGCGTTAATGTTATGTCTGGTGAATAACATCATTGTTGAAAGTTTTGAGATATTTCTTACAGAAAGTTTCCAGCTCTATAAATACCCAAAGCAGGATAAGGCAGGACACAGATGCATACGAACAGAGCTGATAACAGGCATTTGCATGTTGAACTCGGGTACCTTCTTGGTAGACTATCAACTGCAAATGTGTGATATTGTACTAAATGTATAGCATTACGTTAAAAAACAAACAGGGATTCTGAAAACTATTTGCTGGTTAACTATAGACTGGAATCTGACCCTGACTGCATATAAACTTTACACCAACTTCCATAATATATTAAGTTTAAAACCCTCAGATTTTGAACTAATTTATGCAAATTCTGTGGCTGGAGCTACACCTGTTTCTGGAAGCATGAAAAGGCTGTACATCCCTGTTACACGTGATCAAGTATAATTCCTTTAAATGACTCTTTAAAATGCCATAAGATACAAAAGGGGGATCTCAGACAACCCGGAAGGCCATATGTAAATAGTATTTATTCCTTTTTTGTGCAATTCTTAATCATCTTCAGAAGTTCCAAACACATGGCAGAGAATTTAAGAAGTGAGGTTTTTTTAAATCTTTACGGAGAAATTCAGACCTGGAGAAGATCTACCCTTCTGGAGCAGAGTGAAATTTGTATGTTGCCAAAACTGAGTGAAGGACGACTTCTTTCTATGTTTTTTTCCTTCTTGAAGATATTACCTGAAGAAAGTTTACCAACATTGTTTCAATTTATCTGTAGGGATAGCTGCTGGCATGGATGGTTTCTCAGCAGAATTCCTTATTAGCTTTCAGAGCTAAGCTTTCTTTCTCACTCCGTTGGGTATTTAGAGATCACAGCCAACCACAGGAGGAAGGAAAGTTATGTTAAACACATCGCTGGATTCCCTGGCTTGGAAGAAAGCCAGTAGATAAACTGGAGAAAGCGCAATATCAATTTGCAGAGAGCAGAGGATGAAGAAGCATGGGTACTGCAGGGCAAAATATATTATCAATTGTTTGGAACTCAGAAGCAGCAAGAGATCAATTGATTGAGAGAAGCTGGATGGATGCCAGATGATCAATAGAAGTGGGGATGATCGTTTGGTAGTTGTTTTTGGCTAGGAAAATGTCAAACAATGTGGTTGCCAAGAGGCAGAGGCTGACTTACTCAGAAGCATGAGAGAAATGAGAACTGCAGTGAGGAGCACAGAGGGGAAAAAAAGGCTTTAAAGGCATTGGGAAGATACTATGGCAATTTTTGTGTCTAGACAAAAATATTTCTACATGCGTATAACATTAAGAATGAATGAAAGACATATATGTGAAAAAATATCTCTTGTGTTTTTGATATCAGCAAATGACCATACTAGAAGAACACTATAAGATATGTAGAGTTGCCAAACAAGATCATGGAGCCTTTATCCTATGACAAGAGGAAAGTAAAGAAGCATGCAGTTGCATTTGAACATTGCAGCAACAATAAAGATAGGCTGACATCACAGAAAGCCTACATAATTTGCTACTTGACTCAGGAAACAAAGGTACGTGTCTTTTTATTATCTGAATAAAAAGCAGTAAAACTTACCAAGGTGGTGATAATGTGTTGGAATGTTTGGTATTAGATGCATGGGAAATTTTGGTAAGATATTTGTAAGTTTGCACTATTTTGACATGAATAATTTAGTGACGTTACTTATAAAATCACTGGTTTACTGACCATAGAATCATTCAGGTTGGAAAAGACCTTTAAGATCAAGTCCAAGCATTAACCTAACACTGTCAAGTTACCACTAAACCATGTCCCTCAGCACCACATCTACAGGTCTTTTAAATATCTCCAGAGATGGTGACTCCACCACTTCCCTGGGCAGCCTGTTCCAATGCTTGACAACCCTTTCCACGAAGAAACTTTTCCTAACGTCCAATCTAAACCTCCCCTGGTGCAACTTGAGGACATTTCCTCTTGTCCTATTGCTTGTTACTTGGGAGAAGAGACAAACCCCCACCTCACTACAACCTCCTTTCAGGTGGTTGTAGAGAGTGATAAGGTCTCCCCTCAGCCTCCTTTTCTCCAGACTAAACAAACCCAGTTTCCTCAGCTGCTCCTCACAAGACTTGTGCTCTAGACCCTTCACCAGCTTTGTTGCCGTTGTCTGGACACGCTCAAGCACCTCAATGTCTTTCTTGTCACGAGGGGCCCAAAACTGAACATGGTATTTGAGGTGTGGCCTCACCACTGCCAAGTACAGGGGGACGATCACTTCCCTAGTCCTGCTGCCCACAGTATTTCTGGTACACACCAGAATGCTATTGGCCACACATGTGATGTAAGTGAATCATTATTTCATCATTGGAATAAGACACCTCAAATAAATTGTAGGCTGTAGGTAGGAGGCTATGTAACAGGTTTCTGAGGTTTTCAAAGGGACTGTTTTGAGAAAGGCTTTTCAGAGATGATACTTTTAACATCTGTTGGTCACCTTGTTCTGCTAAGGTAGGAGTGTTTTGACCATTAAATGGATGATAAATTGCTAAGAGTATTTTACTCATTAAAAATGCTTCTTTGTTTTAGAAATAATTATTCTTAAATTTTTCAGATGCTGCTTAAATAAGCCTAGACATTTCTATCCTTAAATTTTCCAAAAATGTTGGCGCAATTGGTCAATCAAAAGCGACTGTTGTCAAATGCACCATTTCTGATAAGTAACTAACCTGATGTTGAAAGGCTGCAAACACATAAATATACAAATATGTATAAAAGATAGGTACCAGTGCTGACAAAAACATATTATAGGTAACCAGATATCAGCTGTCTAAAAACCACAAACACTACACCCAGTAAAATGAGCAAATGTAATGCTGAGCCTGACTAATCTGAAATACGTGTATCTCTCCCGATTAGACACTTCCGTACACTTGAATTGATGATGATTAGTCTCCATTTTACTTTGTGGCTTTTGTATGTCTTTTTTGATATATTGATTCCCTATTTAATTTGAAAATACCTATTGTATTTACTAGGAAACTAATCAGATTTTTACTCTAGACATTATAAGAATCACAAGTTGCAGAAGATGGAAGAATAATTAGTGAAGAAGCTACTAGGCTGTGACAGGAAATACATAATACATAAGCACAATATATAATTTGCTGCATAAATATGAAATTATATATTGGTGTCCGACTAACTTTCTAAATTCAGCTAAACTTCTCATGCTATGCAATCTCACGTCAACATAATATAAAAACAAACTTGCAGCATTCTTGATCCAAAGAGCAGAAATGAGACAAAAGAGACAGTATGTCCTTCAGCTCTGGTAAGTGATAATTGGATAAATAGAAGAAGAATGTAGGTGGTTCTTTCTTGACTTTCTGCCTGCTCTAATGTGTCATCATACAGTGTTGAGGCCGCTACATTAAAGCAGCTGTGATGATATGATTGATGCTCTTTTAAAAGTGCCAGTTGAAGAATAAATATTTCAAATGCTAATAACTTTATGTAAATGGAGACGTGTATTATGAGAGCTGCTGGCATTGTGTGCCATGTTGCAGAAGCCCTTGTGCTGGTGCAGTGTGTGTTCATTTTCCTTTGTACCCAGAGGCCAGTGTTAGGCACGGTACGCATGAACCCATCTCCTGGTTTAGGTGGCTTCAGAATTGTTCTTCCTATTGAGGTGTTAGTTCTTCTAGCACAATATTACCTGCTGGCCATCAAACAAAATCACGCGAAGGTGGGTGCTTGGCATGAGGGAACGGTTATTATGGTAGTACGTATGTACACATATAAATAATTCTGTTGATCTTAAACTGGAGGGAGATGGACTAAGGCAAGTCACAATTTACACTGTTGCACTGGGGTTACGCTAAAGTAATAATACTAATGGATGACAGTGCACTCTGTGTGAAGCCTGAGGAAGTACCTGATCCAGGAAATTTGTTTTGAAATTTGTACAGCTTCAGTGATCCACTTAATGATCTCTATGGGAGATCCTCCTCCTCTGCATATCTTTTTTTATTAAGCTTCTCTTCACTTAAAACCTGCGAATACTATTAACAAAATGCAAACACAGGTTATGCATATCCAATATAGCAATTCCTATCAGCTGCTTCACAGAGGTGTTCAGAAGCTGATAGTACAAAATTTATGGCAAAAGCCAGCTTTTGCTTCCTCCCACTTTGCCTCCAGCTGTGTCAGAGCTAATTTGAGTGAAACACCTAATTATCTATTAGCCAAGGTTATAAAGTAAAATTAGTCACAGCCCTCTATGAAAAATGGCTAACAACTTTCTGCTCATTAAAAATCAAAGCATATACTTACCCATTTTTGATATGAAATGACTAGAGTAAAATCTGTTTGAATGAATGTATTAAAATTATTCTGAAAAACCCCACAATTAAAAGAGAAACACCTGGAATGAAATGGACATTTACATTTTAAACTGTATTTCCTAAAACATTAGAAGCCTATGAATGCTAAAGACAGACCTCATACTTCATTTCTAGCTTTGAATTTCTGAAGACATGGGTGGAGCAATACTTCGTTTCTCACTAGCCATCAAGGAGTTCATTAAAACACTTCTTGATCTTCAATTGTAGAATAAAGTACCATTTTGAAAAGGAGTATGGTTCAGGTTATTATGAGGGATACATATTTAGCTTTAATATTAGTTAACTTTAAAGCAGAAGAGGAATCACCAGGTTACAAATTTATGGGCAACAGATACTAAGGGGAATACATGTGTACAAACCCTCTAACATCCCAGATCCAACAGCTGTGGACATCAGGGAAATAAAAGGGAAACATACCACAGAAAGTGGCTGAGACCGTACGGAATTCCTTAACGGACTTTTCTATTGCTTCTGTCAGAACTGTGGTCTTGACAGACCACTGATCTTAGTGGGACGTTTCTTATGTCTTTGTTTTGAAAATTCCTTGCTCTTCAAATATTACAAAATGCAGAGATTTTAATGGGTATCTGTTTTCTGCAATTATTCTTTGGTTAGTGTAATTAATCCTTCAGAACTAACAGGTCACAGTAAGAAGAAAGGGGGGGGATAAAGGTACATAAAGGTATAATGGCCATGCATATATATTCTTCATATATATCAGCACTTATGTGTTTCTTGTGTTGTGAAATCTCTATTATTCCACAAGATACAGGGCATTACAATGAAAGCGAGTCTTGAAATCCCAAATATGTTGCTTAATTCAGCACCCCAGGGTTTCCTGAAATGCCTTAGCTTCAGTTGATACTTGGTAGCATCATTTAGCGAGAGCTTTTTGCAGGGTCACTTATCACTGTGGACCTAGGAGACCGTTTCAGTCAAGCAGAGAAGGAACCCACTGAGTGAATGACAGGAGCGTTACCTTGCAAACCGAGAAGGGTTTGTTTGGTGTAACTTGACTGTCTGACCAAGAGCTGACAAATTCTGATGCATACAACCTGTTCACTGAACCCAAATTATGTATGGTTTGTTTAACATACTTCCACTTTCTGCTTTCAAGTTACAATGACCTATTTTGTAGTATAGTCCAGTAATATGCTCGACCAAAAGGCCATAGTTGCAATGCTCATACTTCTTGCTCCAAATTATGCTTTTGGTTTCTAACTATTCTGAAAAACTGCCAAGTTTCCCATACCTGCAGGACAACACAGATGTCTGCATGCCATTTAACAGCTTTTGGGTGAGATAATGTAGCAGGTAAATACTGGAATTGACATCTAGTGCACAAGTGAAAAAGCTTGGCCCTCATCGCTGGATAAATAAAAGACTGCGTGATTTAAAGAAGCTGAGCTTGCGTGCTGTTGGGTCAGGAAAATTTTCTTTTCTTTTTCTATGCTGCTAGTTCACGTTCTTTCTTTTTCTTTTTCTCTTTTTTCCTTTTCTGATACCAAATCTCCGCTTTATTGGCATTAATTCATTACATTGACTTTCTTAAGGATTTTTCCTCTCTTATGTAAGCAGTATTAGTTTTCCTCTTCTCAAAAAAAAAAAAAAATAAAAAAAAATCTTACTTTTGCCAATGTATTAATACAACCTAGCAGCAAGTAAAATCACATTATTGCTGTTTGCATTCACAAAGACAGCACATTCATTTCACCTTTCTTAGCACATGTGCAAAGTTCCCATGTACCAGGTGGTTGTAATTAGTCTGGAATGCAGTTTGGCTGGCAAATTCCTTCCTGTTCATGGGATAATTTCACTGCTCCAGTCCCAAAACAGAGATGGGTAATGGAGAGAGAAGTCTTATAACGGTAGGTACTCTGGTATAAATCTTAGAGAATTTCCCTTAAGTACTGCTACTGCAAGCTGATACTCTGACAATTAAAATAATTTAGGTTTTGTGACCCCTGGCATTCAGTTCACGTGGCTTAACTTAATGTTAAAAAGGAAGATTTCAGTAAACACAATGGACAAAATGCAAACTACGTTGTTGGTTTTTAGCTGACCTGTACGGTGAAAAGAAACATGTGAAGAAGTCTGATGCCTCTGGCTTTTAAATGGGAATTACATAAGCCAAACTTCTGTTGTCCTTATTTCTGAGGCATGTTCCATGATGGTCTACATCGATGGATGACGTAGAATACACAGATACTTAGCGTCAGCTGAAATAGTAGCAGAAGGCATTTTGAAAAGCCTTGCGGAGGCAGCTGCCCGTGCGTTACCGTGTAGGAAAGATGTGTTACGCTCACGCAGAGAGAGGTGTACCTGCTTATGTTGCACTGATGCTTAAGTCTTGCAAAACAATTAAAGGTGAACTTTCCTCAAATACTTTGGAGATTTTCCCAGGTTCACTGAGCTTACCGAAGAAATGATCTTAAAATCATAGAAATGCTATAATGCATTGAAGACAGCATTTCTGAAAGCTGAAATATTGGGAGTGACACAAAATTGGTGTCCTACTTAAAACAACCAGCTTACTTTATTATTCAAATAGCTAAATGTTGATAAGCTATACAATTATAGTGTGCATTCAAAGCCTGTATTTTCAAGTGAAAATTAAATGGCTTTTTTAAGCCATTCAGTGACATGATTGAGAAGTTCAGGCTAGTTATGCGTTCGTAAGGTGGCGACACATCTGCTATGAAAAACATCTCAAAAAGCAACATTAATTGAATTGGTGAACCACAGAAATGCAGTACTTTTTATTTCCCAACCCCAACTGTTTTGTGGACTTCTTTATTTCTTCATTCCTAACTTATGTATTTAGGATATTTAAACACAGATCAGCATAACAGCCATTGTAAAAGTTTTCTATCAGGTGTCAGTAGAGCTCAGTGAAAATCCTCAAATTTCTCATTGGAAAATGCTGCTTCATCACAACTTTAAAACTTTTCATAAGGAATGCCCTGTTTTTGCTAAAGCTGGCCTTGCAAGTCCCTCAAAACCTGGTGTTTTCCCTGTGCACCACATTTAAGTCATGTTGTTTATCCTGACAGTTGTACAAACGGCTGGTTAAGTGTAGGGGAAGGGAAAACTGGGTCTACGTACTCCATGTTCACCCTACAGTGCAGACAAATATCGGTGGCTGTAAATGATTGAATAACTTGAATGACTGATTCAAATATCGTGACTATCAAAAAAACTCCACATCTAAAACTGTAGCTTGATTCACACGCACACAAACATTCTCCTGTAGCTCTGGCTGTTTACGTGGATTAAAATTCATCTGTGTTTTGCCATGTGAAGTATTTTGTTCTTTCTTCTCCTGCACTTTATGTAGTCATGCATGTAATTTATTTTTGTTGTGGTGCTATCCAATAATTTCTCTTTATTGGGAGAAAAAATTGAAAATGCTAGAAAAAAAAAAAAATTAGCAATCCTGAAACCTTGTTTTGTAAGCTTGAAATGTGCTTTCAAAAATGAGATCATGAGTTACCTGAGTAATAATTGCCAATGATATTCATATTGGTGATATTTAACCAGAGAAAAAACTTAACGGAAAACCTTAGGGAAAATTATTCTTTTCCTTACTTTTCTCCTAATTGGACAATTTTATGTGAACTAATAGTTGTCATCTGATAGGGCTTTCAAGGGAGCCAATTACATATTTCCCCCCATCAATATTGCTGTGTTACAGGCTTTTTCTGAGACCTTTTGTAGCTTACTTGTAAATATTGATTTAGGGGTTGCTCTTTGGGAGACAGCATTTATAGTCTAGCTGTAGTTATGACAGTTACTTCTGCTGATTGAGTCTGTCAGAAGAAACACTTTAAATAAAGCTTCAAATAAATGTACTCCAAATAAGATTAGTGTCTGAGAAAATCATCTGGCAGAGTAACCATGATGTAAGACACATCTCTGTAATTATTATTCATCTTTGACAAATTAACTGTAGGAGACTGTTTCTGTAAGAGATCAAATATGTTAAATATGAAATTTACTAAATCTGGCTGTGGGTGACTTATAGCATTTGAAAGGTCAAGCTGTATGCCACTTTGGTGACATCCCCGGGTATGTGAGTTTGCACGTGTGTCTTAGGGGTTACTAAAAAAAAAAAAAAAAAAAAAAAATTTT
>VYXH01011777.1:549082-567215 GCA_013397275.1 Burhinus bistriatus | reverse complement strand
ATAGGGCAACAAAGATGATTGGGGGATTGGAGCACCTCCCTTATGAGGGAAGGCTGAGAGAGCTGGGACTCTTTAGCCTGGAGAGGAGAAGGCTGAGGGGAGACCTTATTCTTGCTTAGAAGTATCTAAAGGGTGGCTTGGGGGAGGATGGAGGCAGACTCTTTTCAGTGTTTCCCAGTGACAGGACGAGGGGCAATGGGCACAGGTTGGAACATAGGAAGTTCCATTCAAACACAAGAAAAAACTTCTTTACGGTGAGGGTGACCGAGCACTGGAACAGGCTGCCCAGGGAGGTTGTGGAGTCCCCTTCTCTGGAGATTTTCAAGACCCACCTGGATGCAGTCCTGAGTAATGTGCTCTAGGCATTCCTGTGTCAGCAGGGGAGTTGGACTAGATGATCTCTAGAGGTCCCTTCCAACTCTAAAAAATTCTGTGATTCTGTAGACACCCTAGAGTTCACACAAATCCTGCTATGTATCAATCCATTTAGATGACCTTGAGATGCTATCATCCTGACTTCAATCAGCTAGATTCTTGGGAGAGCTGGGGGGGAAGAGCTGGAGGGGACGCAGTGGAAAATGCATAAGTAAAAAGAAAAAAAAATAAGAAAAATGTTCTTTTCTGGAGAGCTTGAGTTATAAGATTAGATTATAGCTAGCAGAATCAAGGGCACATAGGCATGGCACATGATGATTATGATTTATGGGAGCATTAAAAAGGAAGAAAATCAATATATATTCTAAAAGTTCTGTTTTGCTCAGATTAATCTAACCCCCTCCCCTTGGGTTCGTGATGACAGAGGGAGGCTGTGTTGACAAGAACTTTTCCTTTTTTCCCCAACAATAGTTTCAATAGCTGTTAATGTACAAATCCAACTTTAGAAAATGAACTTTTTCTGGCCTTTCATTTTAAAAAATGCAATAAGTTTAAGGTCAAATGTGACATTAGATAGGCATCTGCTACTAATAAACAAAGTAATAATGCAGTACATGAAGATTCTATTACCAGGATACAAAACCAAAAGATTAATATCTCCATAAAAAATATTCTCCCCTTCAGCTCTGTCTGCCAGTTATTTTCTTTGTTCTGATGCCTGTAGCAAAGTGGTATTTTCAGCTGAAGATCTATGCTGTTTTTACTTTTATAATTTAGTGCATTGTAGATCTAATCAGATGTTTGTAGCCAGTTAAAAAACGTATCATACTTTTTTGTCTAATGAAGGTTATATGTTGATTTAATACAGTTTTCTTATGTGGTTGTCTGAAGATATTTTTTATGAAACTTTGCTATTTTTTAAATATATTTAAACTTTTTTCCCCTAATTATATTAAATTCAATATTTCTAGGTATTTTACAAAAGAAAAAAATGCAGTACTAAGATAAACGCAGCCACATAGCCAAACGCCTGCCTCCATCTCCTCTGTCCTGTAAACATCATACAAAACAACAGTCCGTATTCAGGACTAGAACAGGTAAAGACACAATTAAGACTCTTCTGCTGCATAAAGACCGTAATGCTTTTTGACTAGAAATGGTAAGTGCATTATATACTTTTTCTTAAGCATCTGTGTAGTCCTTGCTGGTACTTTGATATTTTAAAATATTGCCTTTGAGGTGTTGTGGTTTGTTGTTTTGTTGTTTGTTTGGTTGGTTTTTTTGTTGTTTGTTTGTTTGTTTTTAAACAACCCCCTTTAAAAATAAAACAACAAACAAAAAAACCTCTTAAGCAGCAGTTTCTTAAAAATAGACTGATAAATGGCTATTTCACTGAGAGAGTTTTGTTCCTGGAGGAGTAACTTCTAGATAACTAGAGTTTACAAGAGACACCTATGAGAGTACCTGCTGTAAAGCAGACACCAATTAATGGGAACATCTGAAGGAGAAATAAATGATGGGAAAAGTTAGACACCCCTCACCCCTCATCCCCCCCAAAACCCCTTACGTTATAGGACGTTCTTATCCATATGAAAAAAACTTATTTTCCCTATTTCTATATTTAGTTATGAGGTTTAACATTTGTACATTGTCTCTTAAATGTCTCCCAAATAAAGTTCAACTCCTTGGAATGGCTGTAGGTATAATTGCAGACTACAGAACTGTAATTACTGCACTGCAGAATATTAACAAAAATATGAACTATAAAATATCCTTACTAACTTTTCTTTACCACTTAAAAAAAATTTCTATATATCTGTATTTATTGATATTATTTAAAATGGAAACATTTAAAAATTTCCATTTAAATATATGTATGAATGGCACTAAAACTTGTCACAGAAGAATAGTACTGAAGGTAAGTAATGAATAAAGTTCTATGAGCTAAGATACTGGGAAACTGTCATTGGAAATAAATGGTTTGTAAGTATCAATCAGTGAAGCTTCACAATGCTTCTGTAGAATAGAGGAATGGTAATCTATTTCTTCATTTCAGCTATTTCATTAGTATGAGGTATGTCTGGAGCTAATGACGATATACGGAACAGAAATAAGAGGTCTGTGTTGCAAGTCCAATCTTAGAACAACACAATGTTTATAGATAGTGAGAGTTTGTTCATAAAAAGTTTAGATCCTAACTTTTAAAATTAAATCTCATTTCTCTTTTAATACAATTATTTCTTAAGAGCTCATTTATGTCTTTACAATTAAACTAAACTTTATGGGTAGAGTAGGTTAAGGTTGAAAAGTGTATGTTAAATAACAATATGGTTAAGGGGAGAAGAAAGGACACTTCATGGCATAATCCCTCTCCAGACAAACACTGCAGCTATTAAAAGGTACCTGGAAGCAGAAGTATAGAAGACTCTCATGTTTCACAATAAATGTGTAGCTGAATTCACCACGTGCTAGAATCCATGAAAAACAGGCAAAGGGCAGAGGCTGAACACAAGTGTGTACCTTTCTTTAAGTTCCTTCACAAGAGAAATAATATAGCTACTCTGTAAGTGAGCATGGAAGATAAGTCACGATCCAGTGAAAAATCCGTATTTGGAGTCTTGTACAATTCATGAACAGCTGGATGAGTGCTTTCTTGCTTTGATCACTGAATGGCAGGCAATTCTAATTGTGTTATTATGAGTTTCTACCAGATACGTTCCTGCTCAAAAAATGTTAGTGTATTCATCCTCAAAACACAGAGAAATATTGTTCCTTTAATAAGTAGTGAACTATGAAAAGAGGTAAATATTTTGAATGTTAATTAAGCAGGCTCTTTTCCAAAGTTAAGTCTCTTTTTAACGATCAGTCCTGACGATGGCAGCACTTCTGTCGTGCACAGAAGCAGAATCCTAGAAACAGATAAAGTGTAAGTAAGGGACAGGGCTTTATTCCAAGGGATGCTTCAGAAAGTCCTTGTTTTCCCCAGTAAATAATTGCGTTTTCCTCTTAAATATAATTTCCTATTCTAAAATGTACAATTCATTTGTCATAAGTATCTGTTTATTTTCAAATCATACTTACAAATTCTAATACGCTTCCACATCTTTTCAGTTTTTTGAAATCAGCATAAGTAATTTGTTTAAATGAACAATAGAGAATAATTTGGGGTCAAAGCTCAGTCTTAATAAATGTAATAGCAAAATATTGTCAATTGTCCAAGAATGATTATTCAACAACTGTGTGTGGACATTTTGGGCAGATTGTTCTAATTAGTTGCACAAACTTTGAGAAACTGAGACATTAGGATTAGAAGGAAGAACATTAAATTATTTTGGAATGTGAAGCATGGACACTCATCAACTTCCCTGGTATTCACATTTCTTTTACAGTAATTCTCATTCTATTTAGATTTTTGTTAAGTTTAAAATCTTCATTAAAGATTACAGTTGCCTGAGGAATGACCTTTCTTCTTTTAAAAGCGGTAGCATCAAGACAGTTTTGTTTGCTGAAATTAATAACTGATGTCAAGTATTTGAAAGCTAATGTATAACAATGAATAATAACTTTTTCCATATTATCTGCTATTTGGTCTTCCTTTTGGTAGAAGTTATGTATCTGACCAAATAATTCATCATTAATTCTTTCACATAAGTTATGGTTTAATGTTTATTATGTTTACAAATTTTGATGCATATAAGGTTTAATTTTAAGACTGAGTATAAATGAAACTGTTAAACTGTGGAAGAAATATGTTATTTTCAGTCACCGTAAGTGTATTTGCATCTCCTCAAATTTATCATTCTTAAAGGACGTAATCACTGTGAGAGAAGAAGAGAGCTATTTTCAACTCTAGCATAGAGAAAAGCCCATCCTGTGGGGACATGTTTCAACATTTCCATGTATTTGAGACTGACAAATTGGAAAAGCTCTTGCAATTTTTGAATACTTTTGTCAGATAAGGGAGAATAATTAAAATGGTCTGTTACACAACCTTCAAGATCAAATAGCGACATATTCAGAATGTATTTTGTCATCTCACACTATAGGATGAGCTCAGTGATAATATTAACGGAAACATCCATTCTGATTTTCTCTTAACTTATTGGCAGAGTAGTGTTTCTCCCTCTAAATTTTACCACCATCAGCTGGAAATAACCAGATATTTTCAAGTTTTACGTTATTCAGTTCACATTTTACATAACTCAGATCACTTGCTACACATTTAATAATGCAAATTTTATATTTTCAATACTTCTAAGTCAGTTTCATTGATAAATTGAAAATAATCTACTGAGCAATTGATTATTCCATTTTGAACTCTGAAATGACAAGAAACTATTCCAAATACTTGGATGTTTCAACTTGTTCAGGAATATGTGACCAGACAAAATAATGACCAATACCAGTCCTGCTATAATACCTCTAAACAGTGATTTCCCGAAAATACAGCAGTGCTAAGTCTGACTGTAGACATTCCTTTCCTACTGTTCTCCAAGCAGTTGTTGAAGACACAGAGGAAGGAACTGAGAACTTAACGCAAAGAATGTGTTACTGAAATACTAATTATTGGGTGAAAAAACTTTGAAACCAGCGTGCTAAGCAGACTTCAGATGTATAATTTTAGGTCTTCCAGGCCTCTCATTTCTAAAAGTTTACTTGGAATATGAGTGAAATGCTGTTGAGCTTGATCTCTTGGGTTTGGGGTTTTTTTTCTGTCTTAAAGCTAGTATTGCTAAAGACAGCAAATAATGCAATGCAGAATTCGGAACTGCTTCAATGCCCTTGTCACATTTATCACTGTACATTGATAGGTACCTTTTAAGATAAACAATGGAAAACTTGAATAAAAATTTGCTTTCGAAACAAACTACCAACTCTGGTGAAATGAAGACTTGAGTAAACCTGTAGCTTTGCAGGCTATGAAAAGCCATGACTCCTCTAATGTTTATATTAGTCCTGTGTTTTGTTTGCACTTTGTGGATGATACTGTGTTTTAATAGTTCTCTTTTCATTTCTCTCTACCGTACATTGAGATAGCCTGAAAGAAAACACTTTAGCCTTATGTAATTAATATTTCAGTACCAGTTTGCAGAAATTGTGTGCTAAATAATTCATTTGTTGCAATAATAAGAGCAGACAATGACATAATATAAACCCTATTGCATAAGTTATTTTTCTTGAGTATCAGAGAAGTTGACCTACATTTTGAATGCCTGTAATGCTTGTGAGAGCTGCTGGATTGGTATGCTTGGGTACCACTACAACTTTTTGCCAAAGACCGACAATGGTTAATCACAAGAAGACAGCATCAGGAGAAGCAGAGGAGGCCTTCTAGTTTCACTGCGAGCTTCTTTCATTATGTTTTAGGGTAAGAGAGTCTATGTGCGAGATCGATCTTTTGTCTGATCTGTTTGTGTCAGTTATGAGAATGCTTTTGATTATCAAGGCATCAGCTTAATTCAAATAGGATAGATACTACATGCTCATTTCAAAGGCATTTGGGGTAGAGGGAGAAAAAAACATTGCCTCATTATGTCTTTCACTGAACACACTCTCCTGTGATGAGTTTTGACCCCACCAAGTTGGACCGAAAACTGAACTAGTGACAGAAATTCCTTCATTCTACATATTGTTAGCCATCTTGTCTTGGAATTATGTATTTATAAGTGCTGAGCTTTTTAACTTAAATATTAGACAGAAGGGATGAAGATTGCTGCTTGATTTTAAAAAAGAAAAAACACAAACTTTCTGAATACTTAAAACTAATACATCAGTTCTAGCCAAAGTTATTGTCTTCCTGTCACACATAAGAGAAAAACAAAACCACAAACAAGCAAAAAACCCAGAATCTGTGAAAAGTGGCAAGAATGTTGACAGTATTTTATGAAGAGAGTTGTTATTTTCCTACCACTCTAATGTACATTGCTATGTCAGCTTCTGGATTGCAGGTAAGTGCAGAACAAAGGAGATGAGGAATGGAACAAAAACCAGAGAAAATGAATCGTGGTCTGTTTCTTCACTGCAACTAAGACCAGGATGCCAATGATGACGACTTCATTTGCTGTACTTCATTGATGACATATTGCTGATGCGGTAGGGATCTAGATGTAATGACCATGCTGAAGTTGGCTCTGATTTTTTTGTTCCTGCTTTGTATTTACATAAAGGCAGCATAACTTTCCAGATGCAAATGGAGCAAAACAGAAGCAGAGGCCCGAGTCGCTGACGTATTCCCACTATTCACCTCGCACTGTTTTATTGAGAAATGTTACAGTATTTGGGAAGATGTCCTCGAGAAGAAAAGTCGCATTGTTCCTGGTAAGTTAGCACATAAGTTAAAAATCACATTACACTTTCCAAATGATATTGCCAGGGTTCTGACCAACATTAACTTCACAAATAAAGCAAGTAATGACAGATTGTGTATGAGCCAATTGCAGGTTATGCTGTATTATGACAGTTGCTTTTATGACCCTAATCATTGTACTGCCAGGTACAAAAGGTATAATATATGCATATGCACAGAACAATATTTTTATGCTGTAAGCACACACTTCTGATGGTGGTAAACTCAATAAAACTGGTATTTTTCTTATTTGTTTTCTTTCATGATGTGTATGGAGCTAAGGCGGGAGTCTACGTTTTGCTGTTCTTCTGCTATCTTACATTAAAAATGCTGTGGACCACTAAGACACAATGCTAACTCATGCAAAATCTCGTGTGAGCTTTGAAAGCCATAACTGTGGTTAGGCAGGCCAGACGCAGACATTATACTGTGCTGCGATTTGACACCTATATAATGGCTAATTCCTGCATAGGGCTTAACCCAGTAAGACACGAGACAACTTGTGAAAGATATTAAATGTCTCCAATGCTTAGTAGCTCAGTAAAAGTTTAAGATAATCCTCAATTTCAGTGGCCTCTTAATGCAGTGAGAAGAAACAGGCACGCTACCTTTAGTAAAAATAACCATACAGAAAGCTCATTACAGTTCAAATAGCTCTCCCGATAAAAAAAGAATAAGCATATTTCTTATAGGCTGTAATTGTTTCCACATTTATTTTGCTTTTCTCCTCCCAATCCCTATTGTTGTCTCCTTCAGAGTTTTCCTAATGGCAAGATACATAGTGGCAGATGAACCTGGGCAAAAAATTATTCTAGTTTTTCTCTGCCAATATTTATGAAACTTTCTATTTTTTTCCAAGACAATTCAGCAGAACTAGGATTCATTTATGAAGAAAAAATAATTAGGCTGTATAGCTAAGGGGTCTACCTAACTTAGCAATGAATCCCTGAAAAGATTTTTTATGGACAAAGCACAATGTGATGTAATTTAAAAATGTTATGTAGTGCTCTGACGAGCCTTCCAGGTTTGTTTTGATGGGCGTATAGGACCTACTATTTTAAAATATGCTCAGATGAATCTGACTTTATCATGATCAATATATCTGTGAAAAGATGTCAAGCTTCAGGTCCTTTGTCATCTTGTGTGTTCGCTGTATGACATGTACAGTGGAACTGACGGTAGGGCTAACCTGCATCTCTGCACTAATGCCACTCTGCTTTTACACATACAAGTTCCTCCTTTTAAAGTTGTGACACTCCTATAAGGCAAAGACAATGCACAACAGCAAAAGTTTTAAATAATGGAGGAAACAGAACATACTGTGCTATGTACACAGGTATTAGAAGAGAATTGGATGAGGTATCTTATTCATATTGCAGTCTATCTGCATTGAGGAATGAAGTGAAAAAACCAGTCTTCCTAGAGTTAGACCTCAATCACATAGGACAGTCTCAGCCAGTCAAGGTGACACATGTTAATACGTAGTCTCAAATCCGGTGTGGACGTTTTGCGGATATGAACAAAACTCAAGTAAGCCATTTGTAGTTGCCAGACAAAATGGTATGTAAAGCAAAGTTAGTTAATCCGACTTTTATAGTTAAATTTTGCAATCTGTTTGGCTTTAGATGTAAAGTTGTGGTTTTTTTCTATGAATTAACTCCTGGACCCTGAATTTTATAGCTTCAAATGTTGTATTGACCATTAATTATATTCTACTGATCACAAAAGCACTATATCTCAAAAGTAATGCAGGTATTAAATACAACTGTATAAAAGGCTTCTTGGTCTGCTGTTACAAAATGCTTGAGAGAAATATGACCAAGTAGATACCTCCAATTTACAAACTATGAATTAAAATAAGGGTAGAACTGTGGTGCTCCATCTGCATTGGATTCACAGCAGAAGGGCTCTTCTCTGTAACCTTGTCCAGGGCAAGGACTTAGTCTGCGTTAGAGGTGGAAGCCATTTTTAGACATTATTAATTCTCTTTGTGGATACATTGGGGTCAGAGAGGTGCAAGGGTGATAAAATGATCATATACCAGAGCTGATGAGGAAGTATATCTAGTCAAGATGTTACGGATAGGGAGGAAAAGAAGCAAAAGCAGGTGGGGCTCCTGTTGGAAGAAACAAGGAAAATACTGTAGTGTTTCTTTATCAGAAGTTGAAAGGGTCAGGAAGGGACAAAATAAGACAAAGATATATGCAATGCAAGGAGGTTGAAAGAAGTAGTTGCTGATATCAGAAAACATACAGATAGGTCACTAAAAGAATTAGTTGCTGATGTCAGAAAACATACAGATAGGTCACTAAAAGAATTGTTTGATGCACCTTACTAAGCCAGCCCATGGGTCAGAACAAGCAAAGGCATGTGTTAGGTCACTAGCCTGAGTTAAGAAACATCGTCTGTTCTTGGCTTCATCGGCATGAATGAGCACTGCAAGGCTGAAATTCTAAGTAACGCTGTTAGCATCAGATTTGGGCCAGGAAGGCAGACAGGGGTGACCAGCATCCAAGTTGGGTACTTCAACTAGAAGGCTGAAGTACCCAACTAGATTACTTAGATACCCAACTTAGATTACTTCAATTCTAAGGTACTTCAGGATTTAACTGAAACTGGGGTATTGATGGATCGCAGGCAGCTGGAACTGCTGGTTGATAACCATTGAGATGAAAATAGTGTAATGGTGCCCAATAATTTTTAATGACATGGACCAAAGTCCCTTGAAGCAAACCTTTTCTGAAGATGAGAAAAAATTGATAAAGCAGCTTGATGAGGTTCATTTGGGGTACGGTCAGTTGTATTTTAAATGCCATAAATATGTTAGCATCTCTCCAGAGATGAAATTGATATCTTAGTATCTTATTAGTAATTTGTAGGGATTTAATTTAAGTTATTATTTTATTTAAGAAAATTATTTTATGTAAGTAAATATATCTGGATTACATGTATGTATTCATTTTGTCAAGATTAAGTCTGGTGGTCTAAATATCAAATGTCATCTTCCGGGCAGACTGCAAAAGTGATATTTGGATGCTCATATTTATGTGTAGGCACACAAGTTGAGCTTTTACATGTCTGCAGATCCCTAAACAATCAGGTGTTGTTGATGGAGAGCTTGAAATTGGCTTTTTTTCAGTGGTATTTAAGACAGATCTTTTATAATCACATTAAAACCTTTTGGAATCTTTGATCCTTTGACATTCATTATCTAATATCAAACAAATGGTCAAATATGCTTTCTTGTGCAGGCTCTAATCTTTTTCTGTCTGTATATCTTTTTTCAAAGTGTCTCATTACAGATCTGCTTTTCAGGGGTATTTTTATCACATAATTGGAGTATTTTAACGATCAGGACTAGGTTCATCTAATTTCATTCTTCATGATAATCAGCTTCTTGGCAAATGAGCGATTTCTGACATGTCTACGTATGCAAATGTTGCTAGTCCTCTACCTTCGATGATGTTCTCATACTCCCTAGTACTTTTTCTCTAGAACACCTGATCTGCTTGCATATAATCACCTTTTTTGCAGTTTTAAGAAGTTTTAAATATTTTGCCCAATATCAAATGCACTGGAGTAGTAGTAGTCATTGTTTATAATGACAAGGCATGTGTTAGACTGTAGAATCTTAGCAATATTTTCAGTTGTATGCTACTCAAATGAAACACTGAGGACTTCCTGAGGCCAAAAATATAGGATTAGATTGTCCCTTTCTGATTGTTTCTATTTACTAAAAGAATCCAGTGTATAAAGATTGATTTTATTTCTACTTTTTATGACATCCAAATTTTCTAAATTTGAAAAACTCCAGAGGATAAATTATTAAAACGATGTACTTTGTTAAGAAAGCAAACAAAACTACACTTACTGTTGGCTCTTTATTAAACCATGTATCTTGATTATACCTCAGTAATGTCACCATTTCTATCTGGAACAGTTTAAGAATTGTTAATTGAACTTTATTAGTTTCCTAAGATAATATTGAATGTAAAACTAATCCTGCTGATTGACTGTTATTGCAAGTTGTATCGAAAACTGAACTGGAGACTGTTTCCACTAACATGACAAACATTAGGCCATTCAGGTTTATGGATTGCTGAATTTTAAAGATAAATTACTTTTTGTCTTTTAAATTCCAAAACTCAAAGCGTAAAGTAAAACCAACATTTATTGTTGAAGATTTCACAGTGCACTTGCATAGAAAATTGTTATCTTCTCTTCAAGTTGCAAAATTTCAGCAATTTCCCTTGGGCAAACGTGAAGCTGAATGGGGCTATATCATAAATTCTAAACATGTTTACACATGTTAACCTGCTAGCAATTCATCTGTGTGACTTTTGTTTTGTTTTAGTCTGAGGAACTCCTTCAATCTACCACAATTAAATTATCATGCATATACACAAGGCTTAATGGATCATCACGATTTGGGTTTTTTTCTTAATTTTTAGAGCTTGGTAGTTTTGCTTAAAATTTATTTTATGGTTTAATAAATAATGGTTCCAAAAATCTTCTTCCACCACTATGGGTTTGATACCTTTTTTTTTTTTAATACGTGCAGAAGATCCCTTCCTCACCTGAAGCCTCTTTTCAAACAATACTTAGGCAAAGTTTCTCTATTTATATTGGTCAGACTCCTATGAATTGATCTTGGTAAGACTCTGTCCATCCAGAGCAATACCAAGATGTTGAAGTGTCTCAGTATTGTATGGCTGTCTTTTCTCAAATTTGTTGGCAAAAGAACAGGTTAAAATAGAAAGCTTCCACGTTGGTCAATATATTTATTTTTACCTTTTCACCTATATAGTGAAAAAAATAAAGTTCACAACTTTTTAGTGTTCTTTGTACTCTGGTACTGATTAAAATGTGATTAACCTGCTTTTAGAAGGAAATTTTATGGACTTGTGTTTTTATGTTACATCATGGTCTTGCAGCAAAGAAGGATTTTGTTTGGGGCCAATACAAGAGGGAAGGCTGAACGCAGAATCATGGGGACAGCTGTAATACCTTTTTCGCCAGAGTGTGGGGAATGACTCGAGAAGCTTTTTTAATGTAAGTAATGAATAACAGTAGTTGAATATTCTCTACATGCCTTCACTTTTTTTTCTAAAAATACTGCTGTGTGTTAATGAAATGGAGCTTATTTTAACTGAAGTACATCAAGTAATTGCAGTACTTTTGCATTTCATAGTTGTGAGCTTATAGTGATAGTGCAGAACAAATACAAACTCTTCTATTTCTTATCCAAAGTTTATGACATTTCTATAAGGAAACAAAAAATAGAATGTTTACAAGAGCATGCTATGTAGTATTTTTAAATGCTTTGGATTTCAGCTGCTTCTTTAGGTGTTACATAGACCACATTCCCATTTGACCTCTCACTGAAGTGTGAATATACACTTGCATTACTGGACATACAGGACATTCTGAATGTTAAAACACCTGTATTTTATAGAATACAAAATGACCGAAGTATCAAGTGTTTCGTTGCATGAGGTTTGAATAATTGTTTCCATATGGCATATGATAAAAAGCTGTTGCAACCAAGGGTTGATAAACTTACTGCTTTTATTCCAGATGGCCCAATTTGTGCATCTGCATTAATATTAAAAATTTAAGTGTTTTCTTTGAGAATCAGCTGAACAGTGTCCTGGGAGCCAGGAATGTCTCTGCTGGGTTGATTTTCGTACTGCAGTTCTTCTTCTTCTGCCTCAATGGCATTTATTATTCTTATTTTTTATTTATTTATTTTTTATGTGCTCCCTCACAGTGTTTAACTCTAAGTTGGGGAACTGTTTGTGAACGGATATTGGAAAAAAAATTTACTTACCGTTTACATACAGATTTTGAGTAAAGTTGCATTTTAGATAAGTTTAACCCACTTTATTTCTAGCCAAAAGGAAACATAAAGGCTGAATAAATATTTAAGTGAATTCAGCCTGAGTATATAGAAAACAGATGTAAATTATGAAGACAAATTGCCTTTGTATTAAACTTTTCTTGCACAAAAATCTTTTGAGTAGCTCATTAAAAATACCTTGAGGGTAAATTTTCTGATAAACCAATATCCTTCAGAGAGAAGCTAAAGTAGTAAGTACTTTAAAAGTTTCTTTTTTTTCTTGTCAAGTAAAAGCTTCATTCTCAGAAGAAGAGCTTGTATCTCTCTGTCTATTTGGATAAATTTTGATGTTTACTTAGTATGCTAGGAGAAAAATACTGTTGATTGAGCTGCTATGTATTCTTTAGGACCACCTGAGGATATTGTCTGGCTCTTTGTAAAGCCTAGAAACTCGCAGGATGTTTATCTGTCTGACCAAAACCAGCGTGCAAAACAGATATTGAAATAATGCCCATAATAAAGGGAAATACACTTTTCTTTTTTTTTTTTTTTTTTTCCAGCATGAAAAATACACCCTTTTTATTTTTTTTTTTAAANTTTTTTTTTTTTTTTGGTAAGAGTTGGTGTCAACTTTCGGTTGGTCCTTATGACCATCCTGGTTCATCTCTTCTACAGAAGAAATATTTTAATGTTATTGTTCTCAGGACTCGAAACCGCAAACATATAAAGTCTTCTTCCGCTACATGTTTTTCTGAATATCCCACTGTTTTGCCCTGCAGCCTTTTCTGAAATAAGACTTGTCCCATTTGTGCTCACAACTACAATTAATATTAGGCACAATTTGAATAAATATATGTAATTGTTCTTTTTCATGCCTTGCTTTGAAAAACATTCTTAAATCTTACTCTAAATTATTTGCAAAGAAGCCATGCAACTCATTTTTGGAAGTTAAGCTCATTAACTAACAAGCTTTTCCTTCATTTTCTACTAATTTTCCCTGAACTCTTCTTCACACAGGTGAGTGGAGGCTAGAAGAGATTATAGTCAACAGAGAATCTTCTGACAAAATGTCTCTGCATCAGAAAAGGTAAATTTGTCTATATAAAATATTTTTGCAGTAATAACCACGTCATTTTTGCAGGGAGAGTGTCTTACATTTACAGTGTATTTGTAGATGAGGAGCTTTAACCAACAGAGCAAAGTCTGTCAATTTTTTCCCTTACTCTCTTAGTTTTTTTTCTCTCTGTATCTCAGCACTTGTTTGTGAAGTCTTAACCTACGTGAAATGTGTCTGGAGAAGCTTGCAACTTCTTTGAAAAAAGCAGCTTTAGCTCATGACACTTGCAAGCTGCCTTGGCACAACTAGCAGTCTGTGCGTCCCGTGAGAAAGACAGAACTGTGGTGTTCTCTGAACTTTTGAGTTCTTCCAGCATAGCTTCCAGCACAGCCAGTGCAGCCCAAGAAAGAGTATGGCGTCCTATTGCTTGTTGTTTTATGCTGTTATTTGTATGAGATGACTTGAGAACAGTGTTTCTGGATGCAAGAAAAAAAGTATAACCTTTATTGGAGGGTTCATGTAAGTTATAACTGATAACAGAAGATCCTGCAGGGGGAAAGGACTTTCTCCTTACCTCCATAGAAATCATCTGTCAAAGATGATGAAGAGGCTAAATCCTGTTCGCTGTGAGCTAACTCATTGTGGCTTCTTATAAGAAAGGAGCTGGCCTAATCTACACAACAGTTACATGTACGCAGATGAAAACGTAAGGTCAAAATCATGCAAAAATAACAAACAAGAAGGTTCCAGAAAAGCAAGGTTGGGAAAAAGTGCTGTCATATTTCTAATAACTCTAAACTACCAGAAGCTTAGAGAGAAACAGTTTTATCTTCCCATTTCAATGGAAAGATAAATCCCACACACACCACTAAAGAATGATAGGAAAAGGAAGTTTCCAGTATTCTGAATGCAATTAATTATTATACATTCTATTTTTTATTGGAAACGTAAAACTTGAGGGTTATTCTCTATTTAATGAAAAATTAGAATTTATGTCTAGGTAAACAAGAGCATTCTACTTGCATTATTACATCTGCCTAATAGTAGATTTGCATAGTTCACTAAGTACCAATTCCATTTACCAAAGCTGTCAACATTAACCCCTGAATATGTGTTAGAAGAGATACGGATAAAGTGCAGGCAAATAAGGAGAGCAGCTCTCTAATAAGCTTGCTGAGTGGAACAGTAGGCTGGATAATCTGTTGAATGCATTATCATATATTTGTGATGTGAATGTATAAGGCTGAGGAGTACAAAGCATGTGAAAGGGAGACACGTTAAAATAGCATAGGTGGTGTAGTAGGTGAAAAATTGCCTCTTGTGGTGACATATTAAGATATAGTGAGGTGATTATTAAAATGCCAGCGTAAACCTAAAAGACTTCTGATTTAAATTTCTCATGTTTCAATTTTCTAACTGTCTTGAGAAGAGAAGAAGCAAAGCTTGTGTTTATTTGATTGCACAGCATAATAAAAAAGAAATTATAGTTAGAGGAGCGGTATTTGCAAACTTGATGTCTGATATTGGTCAAAAAGCCTTAGAAGCAACTGGTCTGACAGTTTTATTTCTTTTCAGAGTGTATCATGCATCTCTCCAAACTGCTTGTAATATAATCGGAAAGCACTGACCCATAATCTACAAAAATAGCATCAATAATACATTCCAGCTTAGTGAATCTTGTTCTGGAGACAAGCTCTAGCGATAATATATGAATTATCTTATTCTGCCTTCTCCATTACCCTGTCAGTAGATGTGGTAAGATACTACAGTTCTTCACAGCTCCAAAGCACTACCTACGGTATTATGGATATAGATGTCTGGCTCCTTAGTGGTTCAACCTTTTAGCTCATTCACAAAACCAGTAAGTGTTCATCACATATTCTTTTTAGATTTAAATAATCGCAGAGCACAAAATTGACAGACTAGTGTGAAACAGCATTTGTGAAGATATAGAAGTCTTCTGACGATCTATCTTCATCTCTCTGTTACTTGTTCCATTCAATGAAAAGTTGTCTTGTTAATGAGAGCCATTAGAATAGAATAACTCCGTAGAGAGAAGGGGGAGAAGCCTACTTTCTGACATTTACTTAGTTTTCTGCTTGCTTCTCGTTTCAGTACAATTCAGATTTCAGGATGACTTCTGCAAGGCTAACGTTTTCCTATAAATGTGTGAAAATGACAGTGTAATGAAAAAGGTAGCAAAAATCAAACAAAATCCAGATATAATAAACCAGTTATTAACTTCACTAGCATTGAATCATGAATGTATTATTTCAGAATAAGAAAGCAGTGCAAAGTATTACTGATCTTCCTTACCAAAAATAGGTGACTTCAAATGTCTTGTCCCCCAAACCCCTCCCCCCCCCCCCCCCTCTCGCCCAANTTATTAACTTCACTAGCATTGAATCATGAATGTATTATTTCAGAATAAGAAAGCAGTGCAAAGTATTACTGATCTTCCTTACCAAAAATAGGGGACTTCAAATGTCTTGCCCCCAAACCCCTTGCCCCCCTGCCCCATGTGCACTGAAATGTGCAAGGTACAACATTACTTTTACCATACTTCTGCACAAAGTGTGTTTGCCCTAGAAAAATTTGTCATTCCTGGGTGAGATAACTAATTATTTTAAAAGTTAGGATACTCTCACAAAGCTTTGAAGTGGTAAAAAAACATGACTTTTTTCACTTTTAACCAGAAAATTCATAAAACTTTCAAAGATATACAGAACAGTAATTAATTATGGTGCCTCTGGGTTTTAAAAATACTGTAATTTTCTAATTACAGAGCTTCCAAAGTCGTATATTCTGATTTGCTCTCAGATACATGCATATAACTTTACTAAGGTTAAGAGAGGTAATACATAACTTCAATAGAGGGAAAATATATCCTAAAATACTTTCATGTTGTACACATAACAGATCATAATGTATAATAGAATAAAAAATATATTCATTTTTATGATAGATATTGCAATGAAATATTGCACACCCTCTGTCTAGACTTTGGGAAAAGCTCTAGCGAATATATCTGAGGAAGGAAAAAGGAAGAGACAAGGAGGGTTAAAATGTGATCATCCATCTTAAAAACCCATTCAGAACAGTTTCAAGGTTTCCCTGGTGCTGTGTTGTAATTGCCGAAATAAGGCTACCTTGTTGGTCAAGTCCATTCTGTTTTCTCTCACACCTGTTACAGGTGCCACGTTCACCATTGATTGCTCTGGGCAATTGTGGGGAGGTGCCAGAAGGCCAAAAAAAAAAAATCTGAGGAGTATTCAGAGCTTATATTTTGAAACCTACCATATTTATTTTTTTCTTCTGTTGTGGCAAGAAGAATTACACATTTATGCATTGTGACTCTGAAAAAAGCAAAGGTGCAAGTAGATCATGTAACAGTTTTTGAAGCTTCAAGTGATATCTGATAGATGATTTCATTTTTAACCAAAAAAAAAAAAAAAGAAAAAAAGAAAAAAGTATATTTACTCTCCTTCCAATTTGTGACACTGCAGAGCCAAATATTTCATCAGGATCACAGCCTATGGTAGATACTTGTAGGACTAGTTGCTTTTTTAAAGTTTATAAACAGCTGACACCTCTGTGATACTCATACTGCTAATTACGCAATGGATGTTTCTAACTTCGCTATAAATGAATGATACTGCTTTGCTGGTAATTCAAATGTTCATGATCTGTTTCTTAAATTTAGAAGACGCTCATCCAGTCATGCTTGATTTGATTCACGGCTGCGTTTCAGGTGAGGAACTGCAGTGTATGAAGTTCTATAAACTGAAAAAGTGAGCAAGAACCACTAAGGAAATCAGATGTGTTCAATGGAAAATGTTCATTTATTGTTCATTAACAGAGGTAAAACTCATTGCTACATGAGGTGCTCCAACTTGTAACAAAGCTGTCTATCATATATCCTTCTTTGATTCTCTTAGACGTTGATTTTTGTTAGTGTCTTGTCTCACTACATTAGTCCAAGTGAAACGCCACAGGACAGAGATAATATCCAATTACTTGTTTGGCTAAAACTAATTTCAGTTAAAGCTGGAACAAAAGGCGTAAGAAATACCACATCATCTTTAATAAATCTTACAATATTACAAAAAATCTTGGAATGCTATGAACCAGCTTTTAATGTGTGCTTCTCCATTAAGGCAGAAAATTGCACTGGGGAAAAAAATACCCAACCTGTTTCTGCTCCATTGCAGCAGTTTCACAGATAATGCTTTGCTTTGAATTTGCATTGGAAAAAATTTAACATTACTAACACTTTGACTGTACGTGAATTCTGATATAGTATGCTAATTAAAAGTCAGTTTGATTACATATGTATACATGTTCAAGAGGAGTCTAATATCTTTATAAATTACTATTCTCAGACATTTCTGCTTCTTACCAACATCACTGATTTCTTTGCATATCATTCAAGGAGCACAAGTGTAATCTTTAGAGTAGAAGAATAGGGGAAAATTACATTCTGCCCCCCCCCCCCCTCCCCCTTTCAATCACAATC